>JAOEHX010017600.1:5931-28967 GCA_025448015.1 Bolborhynchus lineola
CTCTTCTCCAGGCTGAACAGCCCCAATTTTCTCATCCTATCTTCATACGGGAGGTGCTCCAGTCCCCTGATCATCCTGGACCTCCTCTGGACTTGTTCCAAGAGTTCTAGACTAAAGCCAAACACAGCACTGCACTGGCTACTAGGAAGAAGAAAAGAAAAACTGTTACAGCTGAAATAAGGACACTTATATGGCAACAACTGGCTTGTTTACAAAATTTTGAGCAATTACATGCTGAGAAAGTCCACTTAAGACAACTGCATTTACTTTCCTGATAGAGAGATGAAGTGGTTTGGATTTTGGTTTTATTCCTTTTAATTGTAAGTGGATGATTAATCATTAGAAAGCAATGAACTTGATTTTCAGATTCTCAGATATGAGCTTGCAGCATTATAGTTACTGCATTGACTTGTAGCTTGACTCATATGAAAGAAAATTGCCACACGCAGGTCTGTATTATAAAATGTATAATTTTTTCACTTGAATTTGTGGACAAAATTTCACTGTTACAGATTTTTTTTTAAGCACAAATTTGCACTGGAAATGTTGTTCTTTTCACAATATGACTGAAGTGATTTAGGGAAATGTCTTAACACTATCATCAAAAATAAGTCCTTTAATTGATTTTGCAAGTATAACTTTGGAGAAAAGTTGCAGCACTATAGATGAGCTACAAGAACTTCCAAGGACAGATCTTTCATAATGTGATGCTGTAAATGGGAGCTCTTCTCTTTGGGCAATAGAGAAGAATTAGATGATGTGAAATATGCAGTCCAAACAAAGCTGGTCAACAGGAAACTTTTTTAAAGTCTTAAGATCTGGTAGGTGTAGATAATGGTTCAAAACTTGGTCTTGTCAAAGCTAGCCTCTTGTCAAAGCCAATATTCCCTGGCTTCCTCCAGTTGCTTTCCACTGACTCCTGGAAAGTCTACAATGGAGGTAATCCCAGCTTCCTCTGGATGTTAACCTCGGTCCACTGCTAGCCTCTTCCCTCCCTTTTTTGAAGCCAGAAAAACCCTTTTCTCTAGTCTGCCTGTGAAAAAACTCAGCAGACATGTGCCAGCCATGCTCCAGCGCACGTATCTGCAGTGAGGGCCAGGCAGCTGTGGTCTCTTCCTGAAGAAGGCTGCCCATTTGGCTGGGAGCTTTGGAAGGAGCTATATAGACCACATCATGAAGAAAAATGCCAGTCACATGTGATGGCTGTGAAAATTAGTCTGGAAAGAGAATTAAGAGTACACAACCTAACAATGATTTCTTTAATATGTTGTGGATCATTTAATGTTTTTTGAACAAATAGAAAAGAAAAGCCTAGAATGCCTGTGGAGAGGGAGGAGGAGGAGACAATGCCCTTATTGTCTTTTAACAAAAACCGTTCTGAAGTGTACCTTAGCGAAGCTCCTGGCTTGAAGTCTTTTTTTCTTTCCAGTTCAGGCCTGATGCGCAGCATGCTCCTCTAGTTTTCCCTTGTCCTTAATTGCATGTACACCTAAAGACTTTTGTGCAGAGCACCTTTTACTACTGAAAGGGGAAAAAAAATCATTGAATGTTTGAAAAGCTGATTGACAAGGATTTTTTTTTTTTTATCCCCGATCTTTTAAATATTTTCAACAGTGCTTCCTTATACTACTAGACAATGTCACTGACCCTTTTACAGATCACTGTACACACTGAAGAGTGAAACTTTATATGCAGTTAAAATGAAACTTTTTGGCCAGGTTTTGACAGCTGCTATTCTAAAACAATGTTCTGGCTCTGATCAAAAATATGACTTTATTTCCTTTTGGGTTTCTACCAGGAGCCATATGACTCTGACAGATGTGGAGGAGGGTTGGGAGCAAGACAGCAAGAAGCTCTTACAGCTGCTTTCCTAGTAGAGACCAGACTGGAAAAGGAAATTACGAATGAATCTAATTTGTCCAAGGTGTTAGATGTATGGTAGGTGGTCCTTGAAACACTATTGGAAGAGAGGTGAAAATCACATGTTGCATATTGATTATTGAAACCAGAACTGCAAGATCAGGAGATGAGACTGCACTTTGCTTTTCTACTTTTCTCTGAGAAAAATAAGTTATTAATGCACTTGGTGGTATTTTACTGCTTTAAAAGTCAGAACTTGAAACCACCAGTAAGTTTTTGAAAGCCCCAGGTGGAGCTAAGGCAGGTGGGGGGCAAACTGTGCCCTCACAAGCACATTATATTATTTGCTCAAGTACCTAACTTTCCTTAGTAGGGCCTCAGCTTGGCTTTTGACCACAGGCAATTGCTGTGTCTGGTTTTGCTAAAGCCTATTCTGGTTAGAGATCATATCAGTGTAAGAGGTGGTCTGAGCACGTCCATGCTGGGTGGGTTGAGTTGTTGCTGCCTGGGTCTGTAAGAGCTCTGAAATACGGCAGTGTCTGAAAGGTGACACAAGCTGAGGGGGCCTCAGAAAGGCTGTCAGGTTTCACCAGAAAACCATTACTGGCTGCAGTGGGTGGTAACTTAGAAGCATAGATGTTATTTCTGTTGGGATTAAAATAGGGTGTTTAAGTACTAGTGTTTGCTGGGATTTCCAGAGGTGCAGAGAAACGAAGTCTAATGCTTATTATGGTATTACTTGCACTAAACCACACAGGTTTGAAATTCCCTTTTAAAGGCCACTTTTAAATATTGAGCTTTTAGTTAGCTTTCAGCTGATCTCTGACCTTTTTGAGACCTGACCTCACTAAACTTTGTGGAGTATGTCAGAGCTGCACCCACAACCAGACTAGCTAGATGAATTCTGTCCATCTTCCTTAAATACTGCAGAGGAGAATATGGCCACAGCAGCACTAGTTCAGGTGTACTCTAATGTTCTTTCACCAAAATATTTCTCTTCTGAAATCCTCCACATCAGGATGAACAAATACTTCTGGATGTAGGACTTGGCATGTCTGTAAACACACAGTCTTAGAAAAGGTGATGAAAAAAAGGAAATAAACTTAGTTTCTCTGCAGAAGGATGCTGACAAGAAAAGACTCCTTTACAAAATAGTGTGTGTGTAAGGTAAGTGTGCATATCAGTATAAAGATTTTTAGCTTTTAACTTTTTTTTAGCTTGAAGGATTTTAGGAGCTGTTATCTTTTGCAAGTTATAATTAATGTAAATAATTGCAAACTGTGGACAGAGGGGATATGTATGACAGCTGTCAAAGACACATTCACCCACATGGAATATGTAAACTATTTAACTTTGCCAAGCTCACCATAATTGGTTGAATAACTGCTGATCCTACAAGGTGCATTACATGGCTGAGTGGACGTGCATGATATTCATAGGGAAAAATACTGCATTTATAAATTCTGAAAGAGTTTTTATTCAAATTAAAGAATAATTAAAAATCCATGAAGTAGTGAACAATTTTTAATGGATCATCTCTCAGTGGATCCAATTCTGGGGAAAATAACAAAAACCCCTTCTGACCTGGAAATTAAATGTTTTTCACTATTCCTCATCTGCCTCATTTGCAATGCCTAACATAAAATTTACCATCTAACACATCATAACAATTGCCAAGATTTAAAAAAAACAACCATCACTAAACTTAATAGACCGCCTCAATTATTGTCAGACATATTACTGTATATATATATTTTATATATATATATATATATTGTCAGAGACATAAAATTGATAAAGAGGTTTTAGTATCAGCTCTCTTCATTCCCCCATTTTAGGTAGAGAAAAGATAGAAAAGAATTCACTCCTAGCAAACAGGAGAGGACCTGACAGATTGGGACAGTAAAGATAGAATGAGCACCTCCTCTTTTTTATGAGAAACTCAGAACATTCTCTATTTCATTAGTTACCCTTTCAACTTTAGAGACAAATTAAATAAATTAAAATAATTGCAATGCTTCCAATTTATCCACCCAGTATCTTAAAAACCAAATTATTTCTTAAAGCGAATAAAATACTGCTGAATGGATTCAATTAATGCAGCAATACACAACAGCTTTCTAGGAAGTGGATACACTATTATCTGCACTCAAGCTCAGCATTTTTTGGAAAGGATTAAGGAGCTTTTAAAATTGTGTCATCCTTCCTCAACTTATCTTCTTTTATAAAGTCTGCATATTCTTTTCAGCTTGGCAAATATCAGAACTTAGCTTGGTAAACATCTGTACCTTTTTTCTTGTCTTCTACTTTTTGAGAGAAAGACATCTGCGAGCCTCAAAATTGATAGTTTTCCATATGCAACCAATTTTAAATGGATTTTTTTTTTAGATCTGCAAAACATGGAAATCACTAAACTGGCCAGGCACAAAGTCCATCTAATCTGATATTTTATTTCAGAGTAAGCTACTTCATGATGGTTGTGCAAAAAAAGTATTGAAACATCATTGCAAGTTATATTCTTTATTATGAGGGTGCTGAGACACCTTAACAGGTTACCCTGAGAAGTCATGGCTGCCCCATTCCTGGAAGTGTGCAAGATCACGTTGGGCAGGGCCTTGGTCTACGTAAGGTGTCTCTGCCCATGACAGTCAGGTTGGAACTGGATGATCTTTAAGGTCTCTTTCAACCCTAAACATTCTATGATTCTATGATTCTATTACACAGGAAGAGTGGAATAATCTTTCTTTCAGCTAAATCTTACCTTTGTCTGTATTACATACTATCACGCTTTAACACAAAAGCACAAAGTGAAACTTTCCTTCTAAAAGTAAACATGAATTGTAACACTGGCTTTTCCTGCTAGCCTTGTAAACTACCAAACACTTATATTCTGGAATTTCTGTGCCAATGAAATGTACACCTGAAGTATTTTTATCTGTTCTTTAAAACAGCGTTCTTTACTTTCACTGAAATATTGTAGCAATCAAAACCAACTGCAATGATCTTCAGCTGTTTTAGTTTAGGAAGAAGAGAAAACTGGAGAAGTATGTATTCTAGCTCTCCTGTTCTGTTTAAGCTGTTTTGTAACTCTGGTGATGATACAGATCATGGTCTAAATGAACTTCCTATTAACAATGTAATTAGAATACGATGTCTTTTATTTTTAAAGGTACTGGGAATATTTTGCAAACTTCTTGGAAAAGTACTGTTGGTATAGTCCTTTAAAAGGAAGTGTTGAAAACCATATAGCTGAAAAAGCTTCGTAGGAGCATTTCTCTCCCTGCAAATATTTTATGGATTATTGTGAATTTCTTCAAAATGCCTAGTCACTAAAATAAGAGACTGTGACACTGGTTGGATAGCGTAGGTAAAGCTCCAAATTGTATAAAAAAGAAATTAAATAATTGCTTTTCCTTTAGCTTGTTAATGCAATGGCTATTTCCATAGCTTGCTAAGGCTATGGCTTAGGGTAAATCTCTGAAATTTATTTGAACAAGACAGTTCTGAATTTTTAATTCAGTGCAGGCATTTTTTTCATTGACATTTTAAAGAATAAAACCAACTGTTGAGGTATTAAAGTTGCAAATTCTTCCTATAAATTTTCATTTTGCTTCAATTTTTATTTGGCTCAAGGTGCAAGGACAAAAACCCTGCAAAAAATTACAGGAGTCGTCCAAGTTTTTATCCTAAGTAAGTCAACTCTTTATCCATACAGCATGTGGGAATCGGGAAATTCATGGCTTGGATATATGGCTTGTCTTTACATTTAATTTAGAGAACATTTTCTGCCCCAGGAAAAAACAAAAAAAAAAACCAAAAAAGATAAAAAACAAAAAATAATTGACTGGGCTTTTAATAATGAAAGATAAGATACAACTGCATTTTGTTTCCCTGATAAAGCTATCTGATAAACAGGCCTTGAGTGGACTCTGATATAAAGCCTAGTCCTCCTGAACAGAGACTGAGTATTATGATGCCGTTCGTGACATTCATCAAAACTTTTCTTAAATACCTCTGTTAGGCGACCTGATTAAATGCTAACTGCAGTGAACACAGACTAAGGATCAGGGAATCAGTGACAGACTAGGCAGGGGGAACTCACTAACCTCTTCACGGCAAAAAAGAACACCCTAATTTGGCTACTCCTAGGACCATCAAAGAAGAATTATATGACCATTGCCCTGATGTGAAAGTCACTGAGAGGAGTCAGGGGAATATCATGTAGAACAAAGGGGAGCATTGCCTCCAGAAGAATGGGGATTACTGTGGGGTGATGGGAGAGTAAAATTTTGATATTTTATAAAACTTGTCAAATATTTTAAGGGGATAGAGGAAATGTGAGCCAGTCATGGAATGTTTAGAGAAAAGAGTGGGGAAAGACAGGAATGAGGGTGGATCAAGGAGAGGGGAATGTATAGGGCAATAGAGGCAGAAGGGGAAAAGAAGGATCAGTGAACTGCAAACAGGCTTCTGGTTAGTATACTTCTTTGACAGAGCCTGAATGTGATCATTGCAGTCTGTCCTCCACATATTAAATCCTATTCCTGTGGTTTTCATGCAGGTGCACTCTGTATTCTGTGCATGTGAGAGTGTTAGCAAAATGTGTGGTGAGTATGACATGAAATCTGAGCACCAGTGCCTGGAGTGGGCCCTCAAGGACTCATTGATCCACAGGCGAGCAACAGGAGGATGCCAAGATATGAGGACCAACAATTAGATAAACTGAGTATCTAAGCCCAAATGCTGAAGAAGACACATATGGTTTGTGTACAATATTTGATTACTGCAAGTTCCAGTCCTCTCCTGACAGGAGGGGATGAGCATGATGTGTCCATCTGTACTGTTCATGTTTACATGAGTTCTGCTGGGGTCTGCATGGATACTGGTACCAGCACTGCTCTCTAACTGTGTGGACCTGTGTGCCAGGTATGTGTGTGTTCTGTATGAGTGCTCTCTGTGCGTCTGTGTGCACCTACTCCGAATACCAGTCCAGCCTTACTGCTAGCTGAGACTGGGGCAGGGACCTAAAGCATCCTCACCTCTGTGGGGCCAGGATATCAGCTGGGACTTCCATCCTGTCAGGGTCAGCCACCAGTAATGAGTGACAAAGATGAAAGCTCTAAGCAGTTTTATCCAGACCTTCAGTATCCCTAATCCTAGAGCATTTTCATGACATCTATCTACCCTTTAAGATTAGTATTTCCTGTTCATCAACTGTGTACATGAATATAATCATCTATCTCTGCTTTTTGCTTCATTGCCAGAGAACTGGGAACACAGACCATGTTTGGAAACCAATGCAATGTAAGCAAGCACACAAAGACTGCAATGGTTAACTGGAATGAAATACAATTCTCTTCAGAGTGCTGTTGCCAGTTCAGTGATATTTAATGTTTCCCAATGCACTCTCAGTTTCACATTCTGCAAATTTAACAGACTTGGCCCAAGTGATATCTCCTATTGCCTAATACATTGAGCAGGCCTGAGCTGAGGCCCAAGTGGAACCTTAGTGAACTTCACCTGTTACATCTCTCCATCTTGGCAACAAATCATTCCCAGCTATGGTTTGAATACACTGATCCAGTAAGATTGTATCCAACAGTAGGCTCATCAAGGCCCAAAGTCCCTGGTGTGTCTATGAGAATGACACCTGAGAGACTAACAAAACCCCTTTAAAGCCAGGATGTATGACACTACTGTTTCTCCTCACTGCCTCTGTCCTGTTACCCTGTCATGGAAAGGAATTAGACTGATTGAACAAAATGTGTTCTTGACAAATGTGTACTGGCTGCTACACAACTGCTTTTGTTATTCTTCGAGCTGTTGTACTAAAGGTGACCCCAAGTCAGGGAGATGTTTCATAAACCAATCAGCCAGACATTACTGGAAGGAACTGCTCAGATTCAGCCTGCGTCTTGACAAGTGCTTTCAGACACTTTGTCAAAAAAGTCCCTAGCATAGCATCCAGATCACTCCATAATTGAAGCATTAGTAAAACATTTCACATGTGTTACAACTGTAGGACAATAGCACTTTGCTTAAGAACCAGATGTAACCTGTTTAAGAATGAACATATGTAGAAAATTTGGATTGCTGCTAAATCAGGCCAAAGAATCTCCTCTAAAAGTATATCTCTTCCAATAGCAGCAGTTACTGATGCTTAATATTATTAGGTTTTAATCACCTTTACGGAAGCATAATGTTTAAATGTATTTTTTAATTAAATATATTACAGTTAATTTTTTTTTATTGAAACTTTAAACACTATCTCTTAATTTCATTCCTATTGCTATAATTTTTATATCTCTCCCAGTAATTGTACATTTCAATACTGTGAAATGATTCTAGCATGAAATTTGTTAGAAAGATGTAAAAATAAATTACTGTCGAACCACATCACTTTAGAAGAGGTAGGTTTCTGAAATTCGTTTGCTGAATGAGGCCTAGGAAATTTGGGTTTATTTGTTCCTTCATTAACAACTTCCTCTTATAATTAATTCAGATATACTGACAAGACCTCATGCTACTATGATCTCCTATATTCAGAAAGTTTCATGCTAATGAAAGGCTATGAGAAGCTTATGCTTACCAAGACATGATAGAGGTAAGGCAACCTCTGTTTGTGGAAAACATTTTGTTTAGGGTAGATGGAGGCATATACTCCTCGAAAAGCTATGATTTCATTCAGTCATCTTCTAGTTTTCAGTCATTTCCCTTTGGCCTAGAGTGACTCTGGCCATTACTTAACCTTTTTTAAGTTTATCCCAATTTCAGAACTTTTTTTTTTTCTTAATATACTTTTTCTACGTATGGTTTTCTAAGATGATATCCATCCATCTTAGTAGGGACCTAATTTAAGCACACCTTTATTTTTATCCTCAGTGCCTGCCCCAGGAGGACAAGGGGTCATGTGGTTTCATTAACATAATTATTTGCTGAAAAGCAAACCATACCAGAATTTATAGTTGCACATCTTTTGGGAACGTGACAGATACAGTGGCACATGTGCTTTTGATCAAGGTTATAGTGGCATATCCTCAAAATTCTGTATTCATGGGAGGAAGGTATGTGACCCTGATCTGTTAGTATGTCTGAAGAACTTACTGTAGAAGACAGAGCTGAAGATGTGCTGATAAATGTTATTTGCTTACCCAGAACAGCGTGCAAAAAGAAGGGCTGTTCGGCTTAATGTGAATTCTGTTTCTGAGAGGTGGTAACCTCATTTTTGCGAATGGCTTTGAGGTTTCTTATGCTTGGTAGTAATTGTTCTTCTCTGTATTTTTTCAGTAAGACTGTCATATAGTACAATCACTGATGACCAGTGTCCCATATTCACCTAATATCATTAACTTTGTGAGGAGTGGCAGTAAAGGATGCACTGCAGAGTTTTTCCACTCAGCTCCAGCATTCACATCCTGTAATGTAGCACTAAGAGAACAGGCATCTCATTGCCCGACTAAGTGACAAGAGGAATACCAATTTACCAATTTCTTTTTTTTTTTTTTTCTTGAGAGGGGTTTGAATTTCTAATAAAAGTAACCATTGTTTATTCCCCTTTCAGTAGCAAATGTTTCCCACAAAGTTCAGATTTCACAATGAGTGCAGAAGTTATCCCCCCCTAAATAACTTAATTTTCTTGCTATGAAGCTAATGCTTCCACAATTGGGAGAATGGTATTAGACACAGTGAAAAATAATTTAAAAAATTGCATAAATGAATATGTTCAATTGACATGTCCAAAATTTTCCTCTTATTCAGGTTAAAGGCATTGTCTTGATCTGAAAACACTCAGAGACATGAATAAGTGTGAAAAATGAAGGAGAATGAAGGTCATGAAGGATATACAGCCTGAAGAATTTGTTAGAGTATTACAAGACTTAAATCTGCCTAAGTTTAAGAAAATTATAAATAATGATTTATCTGATGAACTGTTTATTGTGAAATACTTTTGTACTTGAAACACGTTTCCAGATATCATCATCTGCTAATACTCCAGATATTTGTCTTTTTTCTTTTATTGTTTGTCTCTCTAAGTTAAATCAAAATGCTGTTTATAATTACTGACAGTGTCCCTGTCAGATGTACATCCCTCTCAAGTCTGCTTTTATCTTTTATACAAAATAAAGCTGATTTTATTACAGCCTGTAATGGCTGTTAGCCAGATCTCAAAACCAGTACTTGTCCAGCATCTTATTTGACCTGCTTCTCTGCTCATCCTTCCCTGTGACTTATTTCTCTGTAACCTCATCACAAACCAAATACAATGATTTTCTTAATATGAATGAGTCCCAGATGTGTACTCTAGACTAATCTGCTTCTCTTTAGACCAAAAGCCACTCAAGAAGATAGGTACAATAGCTTCATCATTTCCCTCCCCAAACCTTCCTTTGATAATATTTCCACTTTTTTTTTTCTGATTCATAGGCTTCTAGTCCCCTCCAGCTCAGATCATTCTATAGATCAATCTGCCTAGGCTTTGCCCAAATATTACACTCTCTATCAGACAAAGTATGTCTAACTTCCCTATTTAAGGCTTCAACTAAAGCACACAGCTTCTCCAGACTCAAACCATCTTACATCTTTTCTTCTCCTCCTTGAAAGGTATCAAGTCACATCCATTCTGAATGCTGCAATAAAAGACACTTTCTGCTATGATTCTGTCACATCTCTGTATATTTCTGCACTTGCTTATCTTTTTCCCTCATCAAACTCAAGCTTCTCGTCTTCACTGCAGAAGCCACTTTTAGAAATTTCCATAGAAATCTAATTTTTCAATTAAGATTCTGTGTACAGATCCTATCTTTGTCTAATCCTTCCAAAGAAGCTGTTCAGAGACTGCCTAGGCATCAGTCTGCTGGTGGGAGGTGTTGAGTGCTTGCCTTTCCATCACCTGTTTTTATCCTACTTTTTCCTTCATGTATGAAAGTGTATTAAACTTAACCCATTAGTGTTTCTCACTTTTGCTCTTCCAGTTCTCCCCTGCATTCCATCATGAGGGAAGCAAGCAACTGGTGGGTGCTTAGTTGCTGGCCATGGTCAACACATTACATGTAGAAGAAAAAGTTTGACCCCTATTTGAGAATTCGCCTGATACAGCACTATTAGGAACACTTCAACTTACAGCCTTCTGATGGCAATTGTGTAATTCCAGCTGTAGAAAAGCTGACGTAATTTAAAAAAGCTTGCAGTGAAAGCTTGAGTATAGCAAACCAGAGTAATTAAAAGCTTTTCCCACTTTTATTTTCAAGCTCTTAACTTTCAGAGTTTCATGTTTCATTCCTTGATATTGCAGATGTTCAGAATGAACCTGTGCATTGTTTGGAGCACATTGGTGGGCTGGGCATAGTCCTGCTGCTTTTTTTTATTATTATTTTTTTTTTCTTTTCCCTGTACTTTCTGAGAACTTGCTGGTAGAAACAGTTAATAAATTAATGTTGTAAATTATAGTGTTATCTTCATCACTTTAATGTTAATGCCACAAAAGCACTGAAGAAGATACTTCCAAAGTACACACATTTGCCCGACTTTAAATTTAAATGAAAAAAATATTTTGCTATTTAAACAAGTTTGAGCC
Organism: Bolborhynchus lineola; assembly: GCA_025448015.1. NCBI lineage: Eukaryota > Metazoa > Chordata > Aves > Psittaciformes > Psittacidae > Bolborhynchus > Bolborhynchus lineola. Next base: position 17,366 of record JAOEHX010017600.1, read on the forward strand.
CATTCAGTTTCATCAGTGACTGGTTTTCCTACATTCCTATTTTTCAAGATTAAGAGATTTGCTCACTATAAAAAAAATAAAAATAATAGAAATAACAGAACAGGAAAATAGCTTGCAGCATGCTAATGTTGGGGATATCAAGCTGGTTAACCCCTGTAGGGGGTTACATTTTCTATACACTGTTATCAAGACAAAAATCAGAGTGAAAATGAGCTGGGTTTGGAACATCCAGTAGGATAACATTTCACTACTCACATAGCAAACAATTTCTGGCAGGTGGCAGGTAATAGAAAATAATTGTTAAACTTTTTGGCAAACTGAGCCTGTGAAGTAATTGCCAGACTGTGTGGCCTCAATTGCCTGGAGTAGCTTTTCAAGAGATAAAGCACGCTAATATAAATATTAAATAGCAAACCAAATTAAATCCTTGATTTATTGAAGAAATATCACTGGCAGCTTAAAAGACAAATATGTCCGAAAGGCAACTCAAAAAGTAGAATCATTAGCATTAATATGACTCCTTGCATGTACACAACACAAACCTGTTCTGCCAAATGCCACTGTGGTTCTCCACATAATGTGGAATAGTACAATTTCTATATCAGCTTGTGAGTGAACTGGTATAGTAAGAATAAATGGACACAGTAAATTAAAAAGTGCTAATCATAGAATGATTTTGGTTGGAAGGGACCTTAATGGTCATCTAGTTCCAACTCTTTGCCATGGGCAGGGACCACTTCCATTAGACCAGGTTGTTCAAAACTTTATCCACCAATAATCATGACATTCTGGTATCCTAAGCTACCCAAGTCGTATCAATATAACAAAATATATTAGGCCCCCCAAATCTGTTCAACCTTTAGCAGAAGGAATAGAAAGTAAATGTAACTCGGTGGTGTAGTGCATCTTCTTCTGAGAGCTTATCTTTATTCAGGAAAGGAGGACTGAGAACCCTGGTCACCCCGGTCTGTAGGTGTAATGAAAAATTATATGCCTTTTCTTCAGGTACCTAGATGCATAAGATATTTTCTGTCTATCAATTCCAGTCCTAAAGAGTGACCCAGGACCAAAGGCCAGTGCTTAAATCTGAGGAAGCAACTCAGCACATCCTTCACTGTGGCATTCCTTTTGATTGCATAGATTTTCCTCTTAGTATGCCACTGTAAAGTTCTTCTCTTCTTATAGTTGACTTGCTCTGCTCTGTGAATTGCAGGATTACAAGGTGTCTCAGTGTATCCATTGCTAGACTGGAGATCAGAACACATACACTCCTTTGTGAATTCAATGGACCAAGCGTAAAATCTAAGTTTATTGCAAGGTGGTTATATATGTTTTTCCATCTCAAAACATTTGATGAAATTCCAGCATAAGTTAATGTTTTGCGTAAAAATAATACTTGGCTTTGAACTGCATTGGCAGGGATTTCTCATGATGACAAGGATGGTGACAGAGCTGGAATCAGTAGGTCTATATTATGCAATGTGACATACACAACCACAGGACAACTCAGTAACTGCACAAAAGACCTGTTGCACTCGGAAGCGATGACAAGCAGTGCTGCCTATTATGTCCAGCCATATCTTCTGGTACCTATTATGCTTTGGAAAAGCATGAATTTATTTAAAATTCAACCTTAGAATTAATAACCAAAATTAGAGTGGTTTATCCTATGTCCTTGCTTCGAAATTTCTGTTTAATGTCTTTCCATCTTCTATGACTAAAGGATTTTAGAGACAAAACAGAAAGTTTTTTTAAAAGCTCTACATTTAAAGCACAGACAAGAGTCCACAGGTTGAAGAGATCTGTAGCAAAATAAGCCAAATTTAAAATTGGTTGAAAGAAAAAGACAATATATTGTCATACATATTTAATGGTCAGGAAGTCATCTGTCTCTTGCTGAATAGAGGGATAGTGGGTTGCATAGGGTAACAGTACTGGTTTTGTCTAATTTTCAGTACTAATTTCTACACATTTCTGACTATCTGACTCCAAGAGTGAGTACTAACTTCATGGCTAGCTAAAGCTCAATTTAACAAAGTACAGAAATGTTTACTTAGCAGTATGCAAGTGGGCAGGGCCATTGATTATGTTGAAGGAATTATATGAATGCTTAAAGCTGAGATATTCTTCCACTCATCTCTGCTGAATGGTTCCAAATTTTCCAAGATCAAGCTTCAATTCAGCAGAATCACCGTTATTCAACAAAATAGAGAGACATATACATAATTTAAAGTGAATTCTAGAAGTTCCCTGACACAAAATTAGTGGTCTTCACAAAACTACATTTCACTGGTACACATGTGAATAGTTTTTCAAAATAATTTACTTAAAATGCTATGGATTTCTGTGTCTGATTCTGATCAGTTTAAATCTCCCTTATACTGACCAGCCTTAAAACAAAGTCCAAAGCCTCTTCTGTTTTTAATACTGAAATTGTGCTGTGATTTTATGTAGTACAGCTGTCAGAATCAAGATCTGATGAATCCTGACTGAGAACAGAAAAGCCTGTTTACTGACAAGCAATCATGAATTCTCAGCATTTTCAAGATCAATGCATTTTAAAACATGATACAGACTCCAGCTTAATCAGTGGAAAATTTTCTTTTTATTTCAATAGCTATTGCTATTTAGGTGAGTAAAAGTTCATTCCAAAGGATTTTTAATTTTTTGTAATCTCTTCTATAATCAGTTTTCTTCCAATAAACATTCTGAGCCTTAATGATCATTGGCTGCCCAAGACAAAATGTTAGTATAACTTTTAACTTTTGATTATGTCTAATGCCACTCTTATCCTTTCTGAAAGCTTGGTATATTTTTCTTTCTTCTATACAAAATACTTCTGATAATTGAATTAAGCAGACAAGGAAGCATTTCCAGATTTAATCAGGCTTTTCTTTTAATGGAATTCAATTATAATTTTGTATCCACGATTTGTAACATCAGGAAGAGCTACAAAACAGTCCAAGACTTAGACATTAAGTCTGTCAGAAGGCAGTCTTCATTCTAAACACCAAATTGCTGGAATATTTCAGGTTATTATAGAGTAAGATTATTTCAATATTGTAACACTAGATGTCATCACATCATGGAACAACATGGGGAAACGCTATTTAAGCTCTTACCAGAATACAGATGAGTGAATAATTCAAAATGAATAATTTATTCACTGGATTTTGCCTTTTTTGGGGGGGTCCATGAAATATTCAAAGGCAGATTACAAAGCTCCCTAAAGTATTCCTGACTAGAAATTATTTGCAAGTTTCTTCCCATTTTGTATCCTATTATATGAATTTGAACTGCTCATTGTGAACTTCAAAATTCACAATTAGTCACTGATTAAAGAATATTACTTCTGTTCCTGATTTATTTAACAATAGTGTGAAATGATGAGCTGCAAATACAAATTAAAATCCACCAAAAATGAAGGTTTATGACTAAATCAAAATTTCCAGTAAAATAATTTTAAATTCCTTTAAAAAATGCTTCAAACATAAGTAAATATGGGAAATGTGTTAGTTTAATCTATATTCAGTTTTCTGAAAAATGCCGTGTAAAATACAAAGTACCAAACAAAAATTTATCACTGAAATCAGCTGCAGCAACTTTTTGCATTTTTCAGAACAATTTAATTCAGTAATTGCTTTCCTGCATATTATGTTTGTGTAACTATGTTAGAATGACCTTGCTTACACCTTGTACTGAACTGAAGCAAATTCAGCTCTTTTCATATAAGTTTTATTTGTTTATAATGGGAAAAGTGTAAAATGCTTTACAAATTATTCCTTGCTTTGAGCTGAGGTCATATCACAGTCCCTAAACCAGCTGTTGTTGGAGCTACCCGCTACCCTCTTCAGTAGTGCCACCCATGTCATACATTTGGGACCAAAAAATAGGATACCCAGTCTGCTTAATAGTAAAATAATTATTATTTTAAAAATATCTGCCACTCAGAGACATGCACAAGAAATTTCCAGGATCTTTCAGCTACCTCCTATGTCTTCTCCTCATTCTTCCTCACTTTCCTGCTACCTCTTGCTTTTGGATAGCACACCAAAAAGGATGACTCCATTAACTCTATAAATTTAGGCAAATGAAAACATAAGAGTCTTTAATGTCAATAAAACAAAAATCAGAATGCAAATGTGCAAAATTACTTTAAAGTCTTTTAAAAGCAACTCTAGATTTTATTTTTTTTTTTGTTACTTTGTGGTTATTCAGGTAATTGGACTGCTGAAATGATTTAGTAAATACCAAAATGGGCACTGAATTCAGTACTTAATCAATGAGTCTAGCACAAAATGTAATGCCAGTACATATAACGGAAACTGAACCTTCAGCTAACACATCAGTTTCACTGACAGTTTCACAGCCACAACATCCAGGCATGCTGGTATGCTTCATTTTCATGCATTCTGATGCTAAAGTGTACCACCACACTTAAGATCCTTGGATGCATGGAAAAGTTACAGCACACTTTAAATCATTTACTGTCATGTAATATGCCCACTTCATGCCTTTCCCTTACCAAGATGATTCATTTCTGGATTACTGGCATTAAAAATTTACTTTAGTTATTTTTTTTTTAATTGTCAACAACCAATGTGCTTTAAAACTTAAACCACATTTTAGATCAGTATCAATGCTTTAGTTAATCATAATTGTAACCATTCACATTTATTGTGGTTATGGATTTCATTATCTGGGTTTTAAAACAAATAAATGTTATTGGTCTTCCTGGTTTTGATTTTTTAATTATTATATTGTGTGGATTTGTGTATATAACACTTTTGCCATTTCACCATCATTTATCTGTCCCTAACCTGGCATGTAATGATATTGCACTGTTGTTCCTAGACAGTGCGACCTGATTTCTTTAGATGGAATTACACACATAGGGAATTATTCCCCAGAGCTCTAAGCTCTCAAGGCCTGTTTTCATTAGGTTATGATCTTGTTTCAGCCCACTTCTTGGGCTGCAATCACTGCAAGTGTAGTCTAGTGTTCATTGCTGTTGACTGCTTACTCTATTTGGTGCTTTGGTGATTTCATAACAAATATGTTCTCTTGGAGAGGGCATAAGGAATGCAGGCACCTTGGAGGAGACTTAAAAAGTAGAGGCAGAGTTTCTTGAAACAGGTTTTGACACATCTTTTTGTGACCTAGTGAAGGGTATAAAAACAATTCACTGTGATTTGGTGAATAACCTGGAATAGTGTGCCAGAGAACAATAAGAATGTAAGAAAACTTTACTATTATATTTCAACGAAGTATAACAGCCAACTTGCAGCTAATTTAATGAAAAAAAAACTTTAAAATTTTACTTTATAAATATTTGGAAGATCTTGCAACAGCAGATAAGATACAGTATATACTTAATGCTATTATTCCAACATTACCCACAGATAAATAGGAATGAAGAAATGAGGAAGTTCTCTGCTTCTTTCTAACCTCTATCTAGTTAATGGACAAAAAGAGAATCTGATTATTTGTAGTAAGCTATGTATTACTTTATATATTGGTGACTTTTCAGTGAAAGAAGTACATTTTTATTAATTCATCCATCATTAGAAATTGCTTAGTAAGCATTTTATTCAAATATTAATAGAAAGTAAGTATGATAGCTGCTTGGTGATTTCCACCTGATTGCCTAAATCCTGAAGATTTGTTGCTATTCCAGGAACTATTTGTGATGCTGCTTACAAATAATTGAAGTGTTTCAATTTCAGTGGTGCACAACCATGCTATTTGTTGATGTTCTAGACATAAACCTTTGATCTTAATCATTCACTCACTACTACTATAAAAAGAGAAGAAAACAGTGATTTTATCAGTCTGAAACTTCCACTCTACTGCAATAGCAATTTGTCACTATCTGCCATTAAACTCTCCTTCTGCCTTTGAGCTTTGACAGATTTTGGAAAGCTGTATGACAGTTATATGAACACTTAAAATAGTAGCTGAAGGATGAGAAAAAACATGGAGCCCAATCCTGCCATGGAAACTGTGTGGGTGCAAGGATCTAGGAGGGTATTACAACCCACTTCTCTCTGCAAGAGGCATTAATGACATACACACTGAGAGAGGGGAGGAAAGGATCAACTCATAGCAAGAACTTTTCAGTAATGATAAAATAAAGAATTATGCTCAGGTTTTGTAGGTTCTTCAAGTTTGAAATGTAAGAGAACTTCTCTATAAGTGCTTCTGCTCATGCTGGTGTTGCATATACAGACCTAAGCCTCCAGGAGCTTCCAGTCTGATTGCATTTCATGCACTGTTTCACCTTTACAGCTATCATTTTAGTCAAGCAGAAAAATCCTTTTATTGTTTATTTAACTATTTTCATATTGCAGGACTGAAATATCATAAAATATTTTTGCAACATTTTTTTCATCTGCCTTCTTACAGGGAGTTTAGCAGATGACAGATTTATGGATGCAACTGTGCTGACTTTATTACTATTATTTAATAAATGTGTCTAATTTCACCTATTAATTCTTCATCTTGGGAGAAGTGAGATATGCATATATATGTCTCCTGTCATTTGCAAGTGAAAGAAGTGTAAAGAGGATTGTATTACTGAAGGCCACAAAACAGATTTCTGAGAGCCTGTTGTTATTTACCTGCATATAAGAGTTACCCTTGTATTTCAGCATTAAATCAGATATTAGATTAAAAGTATTGTGACACTTAATTATGAACACAGTGAGGAAAAGTTTACATTAATATTGTTATATTTTTATACAAGTTCCTCTGACATAAAACTAGCTGAATTATTTAGATGTTTATATAAGAAAGAAAGATAATTTGATTCATAAACTACAAGTTTTTATCTTAGGGCTGATCTATAAGGAAAACTATTTTTCTTGCAAACAATTTTTGGAAAAAATGATTAGCCATTTTTAAACATTCAGTTCAAATTTAAATGTCTATGAAAAGTAACATTAACATTGCAAATATTTTTCTCTCTTCTTTGAATTCCTCATTAACATACTTTTATACAATTACTGTTATTCTACTTGGTTTTTATCACATTAGTTTTTGTCTTTTTCACAATAATAAGTTCTATAAAATTTTCAGGAATTATTTAGTCACATAAAACCTGCTTTCCAAGTCAAACGGGAAGTACTGAACATACATCATGTATGCACGTAAAAAACATACATATGTAAGGTAAACAATAGGTATTGGATTAAGTAATTTGATTTTTATAATGTACCTTTATTAAATCCATCTTTTTCCAGGCACTAAGCCTATCAGTTGATAAAAGCAATGGAAAAAAAAAAAATTTCTGGGTCACACTATTCAAATATACAAGTGTTAAGAGGCACAGAGAACTCACCATTGTATCATGCATAAGGGATACATGTAGAGAGTATCTCTCTTTTGGTCCCGTTATGCACCTCTCTGGAACTTCTAGACTGTCCAGACAGAGCTCAGGCTGCAATCCAGCTTCAGTTAAATATTCCTCTGAGTTCAAGGCTGCTTGTGTATGGAGATAAAGAGTAGTGCACTATTAGATCTGTTGGAGAAAATACATTTGTTTTATTTTAAATTTATTTTAGTTTATTTAAAAGTGTTTGGTACAGGTTTTTTGATTGGTTTTTTTTTCCCAGGTGAAAGTAAGTTTCATTCGTCTTTGTTAGGAAGGGTCAGCTCTTACTCAAGATAAAAAAAGCACCAACTGGAACACAGCAGGCTTAAACTTTAAGATTTCAATGAAAATGTGCGGGGTCAATGAATATCTCAGCCTGCAGTATTCTTTCTTGTATTGCTGATAGGATTTGAACACAAAAGAGACGTAATCTATATAGTAATTATAAAATGAGCCTATAGAAATAAGGAAAAATAAGAACCAGAAGTAACCTTATCAAAATAGCAGAAGGAACAACTTCTTAAGAAATATTAAATCTGTATCAGACATTTGACTGTAGCATTCAGAAAACCCAAAAGAAAGACAAATCAAAACTAACCAAAATTCAATCATCCTAAATTCTAGGAAGATACCTGAGTTCTCATTGGCCTTTCTCCAAGTGAAGCTCAAACCAAAATTCCTATTTCTGCAACTCTCACATCAGAAATGTATGAGAATACACTGTAACAATGAAGAGCTTGGCCTACTGCTATGACTCTGCCCATGAGCTGTAGTGTGAAGCAGAATGAGCAAGCAAGTAAAATACAAGTGATTTTTGAACAGAAAGGCTGAAGCACAGCCTTCTCAAAGGAACGAAACTGAATGCTCTGTACTTTCTCATTTTTCTCATTCTCCACTTCTTTTCCTATTCCTTGTTTTTTTTTTGCTGTGAGGCCTAGGAATATATAAATGCTCCAAGATTCCAGGATGGGAGACATCCCAATAATACAACTAACACTAATATTGTCATTTTATAGGAATGCTCTTCATCTTTATTTTGAGGACAAAAAAAAATATTGTTCAGGCCTACCGTTGCATCCTTAATGATGCTTGGTGCAAGCAATATGTGTAGACTAAACACCAAGAATAAATGAGCTAGAGAGAAGAACAAGCAGGAAACAAGAAAAGGTCTCAAAGAAAGTGTGGTTTTTATATGCTGTTTGTGACAAATGGATATATTTCTACTCATTGCTGCATAATGGATGGAAGATGGGATAGTATGCTTCAGTCAAGTTCCATGTTCTGTGGCTCATATTCTATATCCTATTTCTTGGTTCTTACACATTTTCCTTCCGGGACAGCATCTAATGTTAAGAATTGCGGCATTGCTGATGGAACAGATTCAGTAATGTCCAGGGCTGGAATATCCATGCTGCATTTGTGCTGTAGCTTGATCTTTACAGCTAAGTCAACAGTGATGAAGTAACTATAATACCACCAGTTTACACTGAAAGTTCCTGCTACGTTTATGAGACTAAAAAAAGGTATCAACTAACACTGTTTTTGTCCTTCTGCTTGCCAGATAATAATATGGAACAGTTTATGAACTCTGTGGGTGCTTACACTACAAAGCAATCCCTTGCACAGCTCATACAGAGCTATGTTGTCCACAGATATAATCACCATGCCAGAACTAATTAAGCTCAGAATGACATTTTCTAGATAAGGTTATTTCTAAATTTCATAAAGACCAAACTACATCAGATCAGAAAACCTTTTGGCCTAAATGTTTTTACATACACAAGGACAGATCTGGCCTAAATTTCTGAAGCACAGTAAATGTATTTTTCCTTCAGCTCTGAGAAAAAGAAATTGGAACAATACAATCTGTGCAAGCTGACTTATAACATGAAAACAACTATGACTTAAGATTGTTGTATTCTTAGTTTACCCTTTGTCCTTACACAATGGCGTATTACAAAATGGGCATTTAAAATGCACAGGGCTGGTGGAAGATTTTAATATTTCAAGACATAAAATCATTAATTTTGCAGAAAGTAAAGGCTAAAGGAAAATTATCAGCTAGAAAAACTTGTAGCAGTGTCTTTGTGAAAGAACTTCTGGGCATTTGCTCTTCCACCTTGTCAGTTTGATTGCTCATCAGTCATCTGAGAAGTTTATAGTGATGTAGAAAAGGAACTTTATAGGAGTCTCAAAAGGTAATATGAGCAATTAATGCTTGGATTCTAGGCTAGGCTGGTAGTACATACTAAAGCCAAAAATGTGGTAATCATATATACGCATTTATATACATGTGATTATATAGAAGCAGGAAAAAAAAAACCCATCAGCTGATTACTTACCAATGTGTTATCAGTGGAAATGGCACAGTTTGAAAATTCTAGCAATTTTCATTGGAATAAATTTTAAAGGAGACAGTATGGGATTCAAGGGCAGTATTCTAAAGTGCTAGCAGACAAAATTCAAGTCAATTTCTTTAATGCAACATTACCTTTAAACTAATTATCCGGTATGCAGATATAGCAAACAAATATAGCACTCATTTATTTATATATGAAGACTAAAAGAATCTATAATCCAGTCTACTCATCACACTCTTACAAGAGTGCAAATGTGGATTCCAGCTATTCTGCCCTTTAGCTGAGCAAGACTAAGTACCTGGCTTTTGCAGGTTGCCTGGCAAAAGATGAGGAATTCAGTGAAGCTGAAATGCAATGTACCTTAAATGTAACAATGCTATTTATAGATGTCAGCCCTCAAACTGATTATAATACACTTGCTTATCCTATGGAATTTAATTAGTACTTGTAGTACTCATAGTACTTGTCTTCTACTCAAAGCCATGGGCAGTTATTGCAACAATTGGCACCACAGGTTTTCGGAATTTGCTCACAAACAAAAACAAAGAAATAAAAAACCAAAAACAGAAACAAAAAACAAAACAAAACAAAACAACCAAGACATGGGGAATTGTATGTTACAGCAACACTAGGTAACTTACACAAAGTACTGATTATTTCAAAAGAATGTCTATTTCACAAGATGTATTTTTTTCAGAGAGAAGCTGCTTTCCAGGCTGCACACAGCTCACATGTATGCTTCAGGTGAAGGACAAGAAGGGAAGAAAAAAGTCAGAATAAAAGGACTTAATATTAGTTAAGTAAAATAAGGAAAAAGAGGAAAAGAAAAAGGAAGTAGGTGGGAGAGGCCGAATGGGGGAGGTTGATTGCTTTTTTTGTAGAAAGAGAATGGCCCTAAAATCTTCCAGAGGACACTGCAGAGTTACTAAAGGCAAACTAAAATACATTTTTGACCCTACGTCTTTTATATAACTTACACACAATATTACCTTGACCTACAAAAACCTTTCTAACTAATCTTATTTGAAAACCATGCATATTTTGGATATATAGAATCATAGAATAGTTAGGACTGGAAAGGACCTTAAGATCATCTAGTTCCAACCCCCCTGCCATGGGCAGGAACACCTCACACTAAACCATATCACCCAAGGCCATGTCCAACCTGGCCTTGAACACCACCAGCAATGGAGCATTCACAACTTCCCTGGGCAACCCATTCCAATGCTGCACCACCCTCACAGTAAAGAACTTCTTCCTTATATCTAATCTAAACTTCCTCTGTTTAAGTTTGAGCCCATTACCCCTTGTCCTGTCACTACAGTCCCTAATGAAGAGTCCCTCCCCAGCATCCCTATAGGCCTCCTTCAGCTATTGGAAGGCTGCTATGAGATCTCCATGCAGCCTCCTCTTCTCCAGGCTGAACAGCCCAAACTTTCTCATCCTATCTTCATATGGGAGGTGCTCCAGTCCCCTCATCATCCTCGTGGCCCTCCTTTTGACTTGTTCCAACAGTTGCATGTTCTTTTTATGATGAGGACACCAGAACTGCACACAATACTTCAAGTGAGGTCTCACGAGAGCAGAGTAGAGAGGCAGGATCACCTCCCTCAACCTGCTGGTCACACTCCTTTTGATGCAGCCCAGGATACTATTGGCTTCCTGGGCTGCAATCGCACACTGCCGGCTCATGTTCATTTTCTCATCGACCAACACCCCCAAGTCCTTCTCCGCAGGGCTGCTCTGAATTTCTTCTCTGCCCAGCCTGGAGCTGTGCCTGGGATTACTCCTATCCAGGTGTAGGACCTTACACTTGGCATGGTTAAACTTCATCAGGTTGGCATCAGCCCACCTCACAAGTGTGTCAAGG
>JAOEHX010017601.1:0-30372 GCA_025448015.1 Bolborhynchus lineola
TATGTCACGTGGAGAACTAGCTGATTCTAACATGAGAGTCCTACTTGTACTTCATCTACTACTCGCTTTGGCTGTGTTCCACAAGTGGAAGGTTGTGCCTTTGCCAGCCCCTGCCTGGGAGGCAGGGAGCATCATGTGCCTGTGGGTCTGCACACCTCATCTCAGAGACTATTCCTGCAAGCCTTCCCACATGACTCAGAGAAGCAAGCATCTTTATTTGTGGTGGTGATGTGATGTCTTACTGGTTTATAAGGGTCTGAGATATAAATTTCATCATGGAACTCAAAATGGGAAATACAGTGCTGGCTCTGCTGCTCTACTTGCAAGACTTGTGGAGAGAAGGTAATTTGGCCTTCGTATCACCACTTTTGGAATGATCTTTAATTTTCAGTGAACTAACTGCAGGCAATTTAAGTGTTTGTACCAACTTTTCCAAAGTTAGCACAAAGATTTAGCTGGGTGCTGGATTTACCATGGATGACCCATAGCAATCCTATGGTTTATTCATTAACTGTCTGCATCAACTGCTTACTCCTGGTGGTATGTGTCTGCTCATTGCAGACACATGACACTGCCATTGAACCCCAGCCAGTGCCCAAGCAGGGCTCTTGCTGAGGACATGTGTCTACTTGTAGAAACAGAGGGATGACAGATGAGAAAACTCTTGTGGTTTGGTTTTCCATTTAAACAAAAATGCTTTTTCATAAACATGACCAAGGATGCAGGGAGCTACACTGGGAAAACAATCTTAGGAAAATTACCCTTGGCTGCAAAGTTTATTCTCCTTCCCCAGAAACATTAATGAGTTGACATGTAGCACTCAGTTCTCTGCCTGCAGTTAAAGCTATGACAGAAGTGGATGTGTTTAGAGATGTCTGGGACATTTCCCACAAAGGGAGCAACTCCAACCACCTACTGTAGACTTCTGATTAGAATGTAGGTTGAAGCTCCTACATTTAAGATCCTGACTTCCCTCCAGAGTCCAACACAGAAAGGTTTGCTCCTCCAGAAAGCACTTGCGTTAGATATTTGAAGTTAGATCATGCAAACAGTCACTCACTCATCTCCAAATTCACTTAGGACAATACTGGAAAACAGCTGTACTTAACCCACAGACAGCTATTACCCGCACAGCTGAAAGCAGGCTTTGCATGAAAGCTCTATAGAGACAAAGGGACGTAAAACATCCCAGCAGTAAGATGGAGGACTCTGAGGCTGGGGGGGTGGAAAGAGAGAAACTTTAAATTATATTTTAAATGGATAGTTCCTGGAGGCGGTTCGTGCAGCGCTGCAAAGCCTTGGTCCATGCTCTCCAAGGCCAACTCCACACACAGCTACTGGGAAATGCCATGTTAGAAAGCTGAAGAAAACTGGAGAAAATCCTTTTCAGGCTGTTTATCCTGAGCACACAGAAACCAGCCTGAGGCTGCCCTCAGTGGTCACATGCGGGCAGTGCTGCAGAGATGTCCCCATCTGTGTGTTTTTAGTGAGTATCCTTTCCCCTTTCTGCCCAACACAGGGTGCCATTAGTGTTCAGGTCAATTATTTGATAGCCCACTTATTGGGAACATGTCAGACACTTATCACATACCCTAAATATTCTCTATTAGTTAGCATTTCTGAAACTCAGGCTTCTTTTTCACAACCCAAAGCACTTAGGAAAGGTTAGACCTCCATGCCGGAAGCAAAGTTTTATACTTTCCACTAACATTTTAGATATTATTCTTATTATTGATTGTTAGCACAGCACTCAGGGTCTCATAGCCCTCACTTTGTAGCCTTAAAAATAGGTATTTTTTTGTTGATGGATGAAAACACATATTAGGACATTTAGCCATTTTAAGAAAAAAAAAAAAAAAAAAACCAACCAATGCTTGCAGCTGGCTCCATTTACTGATTACACTTTCATTAACTATGGTAATAGTATTCCTGCTAGTAAATACTTGCTGGAGTATTTACTTTACAGTGCTGAAGTATTGCTAGAAAACAATACTCTTCTTTGTTTTCTCATTCCAATAAACTTATCATAAGATTACAAAGGAGTCTAATAGAAATGGAGAGCTACACTTGAGTTGCACACAAACATAGGCATACATACACGCCTAGATTATCTCTATACATTATCTCATTCACATGAATAACAGCCATCCTTTAACCAACTTTCTTTTTGTTTTTACACAAACAGGAGGTCTGCCTATATAATCTAAACATTTTCTCCACACAGCAAGTATACTCATTTTCAAACTGGGAGGGTCAACACCTGACCCAGAACTGGAGTTAACCGTTTAGGTTGTAAAGAGTAGTAAGGAGTGAAGATAATTTTTTTGCATGAGCTGAAAAACAGCTTGGGAATAGGGAAGGGGACCCTGGTGGGACAGTACAGAATAGGACAGGACACAACAGGATAGGACAGGATACGGACAGAAAGCAGGCAGTGGTTTCCAAAACTCATTCCTTCCAGCGATTTTCCTTCTTTGTCCCTTCCATCTCTGTATCTCCCTCAGCATTTGCAGGCTCCCCAGGCATAGCCTGTTCTGTCGTCACAGCTCCTTTTAACATCAGTACCTTGTTAACTCAAGGCTGGCTCCTTCTTCTCTTTTGTCCTTTTATTTTGCATCCTTCAGTAATTTGTCTACAGTTGAGAGCCATCTGTCATCTCCTAAAGACCTCTCCCTTTTGTAATTCATCTGTCGTTCTCACATCTGCTGGGGATTGAGCAGAAATTAAATGACCTGAATGTCTCAGAAGCTGGCCCTATAAGACAAGAAAACAACATAAAATCGTTGCTTGTTTTCCACTGGAGCAAAACTTTAATCTGAGTTTGCATCCCCCTGGCTTTCTGATGTCTTTTCCCAGGACAGAATAGGCTGGGTTTGTGTCTGTCTGCCCTTTGAAAGGCCTTACCTTGAAGACAGTATCTGTCATCCACTGAAAAGCACAAATAATTATTTACAAAGATTACTTTTGACCAGCAAGTTACCTCTGCTAGACTCTGCTTTTCCACAGAGGAGCCCTACTCAAACATTTCCTGCATTGATAACTGTATTTCCTATCCACCAAGTATGTGATCAAAATTTGCCATGCTACCAATGGTATCTGCAAGGATTGTTAAGTGTTTTGGGACTCGACAGCTTTCACTGACTGTGAAAAGTGTGTCAAGTTTAAAACGTAACAATTTACAAAGAAAGTGCTTTGTTAGGGAGTTTTCTAAAGAAGTCTTTCTGAGATTCATACGTGCGCTGATGGGCTGGATTAATTTCCTATGTGGTCAAAACATGTTATGCATTTGATAATGGAATTACAGAACGCTGCTCTCATAAGGACATTGCTGCAATAAAATATTATCTTCTGAGTCTGACACAGCTGATATATGAGCATACACACAAGGAAAGGGAAGCGGGAGAGCAAGAGGCATTTGCCTGAGGATGAAAAGGGAATCCAGTGAAGGAGGCAGCTGCAACCACAGTGGTGGGAGATTTTGGGGAAAGGGTGGCCCAGTCAGATGGACAAATTAGGGGAACAGGGAAGAAGGGAGGTTTGGTGGGATTTGGCTGGCCTCACAGCTGCCTTTTTGCCAGCAGCAATCCTTATTCCAAACACAAGATGATAAACATGCAGAGGAGGAATCCAGCTCTCGTTCTCACTAAGACAAGCCATTTGCTACAAGCCATAAAATTAAGCGTAGCAAAAGCAGCCTGTGTCTGTAGGTACCTAGTCAAGGTGTGCACAGTGAAACTGAGCTTCATCAGCCATTCAGGAGGCCAGGATCCCACCAGGACCTCGTGGGACATCTTCAAGTGACAAGCTGCTGGCTGACCAGTGTGCCTCTGCACCGGTGTCTCCTTTGGCTGTGTCCAGCCAAGAGAGCAAGTCTGTTCTGGCAAGTGAGGGCATGATCCAGTTCTGCCTCCCACAGCATGAAGAAGTACATTACATCAGCTGAGGTCTGATTTTTGTCTTTCACCTTCCACTATCCCAAAGGTGAGCTGAACCACAAGCGCAACAGGCACAGGGGTTCGTTTGGCAGCTGCGCCAGATTAACACACCGGGAACTAGTGACACTGGAGTGATTCCCAGGGACCTGACCATGGTGTTTGGTCATTGTAGCTGAAGAGCCAGGGAACCAGCAAAAACAATTCGGGCCAGCACCCAGCCCTTGGCAGTAGGACTGGAGCCCCAGCACTCTGCAGTACTGTGCACCATGGCAATATCTACACACAGCCCTTGACACGGTAACGTCCCTCAGCAGCGCAGCTTTGTGAGGCACTGTGGCACATGGATCTTTTCGCATTGGGTTTTACTGGTTAAAATGGAGAACCCTAAAAACTTTCTAGAACCTTCTGAATTTACTGTTTTTCAGGAAAACCTGATGCCTACACATGGAGATGAAGTAGCCGAGGCATCATCCTTTGGTATTACCCGCTATAGCCACATTCAAACATTTTCCACCCTAAGACTGGTCAGTGATTTCCCTCTCCTGAACATGGAGAGAAAGACACATTCAAAGATGCCTGAGTAATGGTGAGAACAACAGCTTTGCAAAATCAGCAGGAACATCTGGGGTTTCCAGTCCTTTTCAGTTTTTCCCAAGAACATTGTCTTGGGGATCGTGACAGGGACAGATGGCATGTCTTTTTTTCTTTGAATTTTATAGCCTGTATTCATTTACCAAGCTGGGCAGATCTTAAAATGTGCATTCATCTTTTTCTCACTGCACTGTGCACAACCACCACCTTTGGCTAAGATGCTATTTTTGTCAGCTTACTATTTTGGAAAGGAGGCAGACACACATATTTTAAAAGCTACCTGCTCAGATAATCTCAGCCACTGCTGAAAAAAAAAGTCACATGCTTGTGACTTTTAAAGCTTTGGTTTTGAAGGGATGTGGTCTTGACAAACATTTCAGTTTGCCCCTTGCCATCCGGGGACTGTGCACACAAGTTTGCTTTTACTAACTGCAGAAATACAAAGAGAACAGACTTACAGTAGGAATATAAACAAGAAGGTCATAAGGTTAATGTTTGACTAGGATCCTAATGACATTTTTCAGCCACGCACAAAGCATGACACCAGAAAGAATTCACTAACAACAAAGTAAAGATAAACAAGTACAAGAGCACAACCCTGTCCTGTGTACACCAGCCTCAGAAGTTGCACAAAAGTATTTAAAGTACAAATAAAAATACCCCAGTTTTATAATAGATGTAACTTTATCCATTCCTCTCCATTATATGTGCAATAAGTTGCTCCAAGGTACCAATAAATATATCAGAGGAACTTACTGGTTTATAAATATTCTGAAAAAATAGAAACTATTGCTTAAATAACCACTCTATAGAGAAAATAATCTCCCACAGAATCTATTAAACTGAGTTAATGAACTAGCAGGAAAAAGTTTCAAACATATCCCTCCAGCATCTAATTCAGAGCAATACTTTCAAGCTGAGTTTCAGACAAAAATAATGAGGAAAGTTGTTGAATATGGTTTTGAGTGAACAGAAATTAAGTCAGCTGTTTACAGAAATGTTTGCAAGCTGTGGCAAACACATTCTGGATTGTTTAGTTAACATGCAAGGTGATTTGAAACATAGTAACTATATTATGGCTTTTATAAATGTTCTGACAAAATATAATGATATTGCTGAGGGCTCTTGAGACACAGATAGTGGACACAGGCCAGTAAAAAAAACCCAAAAGAACTGCATATAAAAAATATAAATCCTGCCAGCAAATCTCTTCACATTTCTTTTCACAGATAAATGTAAAACCTGGTCACAAGACTGCTTCTGTGCCCAGAGTATTTGTTCTGTTTCAGGACAGTTTACTTTGGCAACTTACTCAACTTTGCATCTGTAATTAAACGATGAAGATGAGACAACATGGCTCTGGAGAGACCATAGGAAACTGCATCTTATCTGTTTTCCTTTTATTTACAGAGCTTTTCATGTTTTGGCCTCTCTAATGCATTTTTCATTAAAGCAGGAGGGTGAGTTTGACACACAACCTTCTCCCTCAGTACATGCAGGAGCTCTTATCTAGAAGCAAAGTCCAGCATTTTTTACTGCCTCAGCTTCTACTCCCATTAGCAGTTTTTAAGTGACTCCCCCTGTACTTTGGAGAACAGACATGCCTCCTGGTGCTGCCTCACTCCATAGCAGTCCTGGGGTAATGGTTGGACTTGATGATCTTAAATGTCTTTTCCAACCCTGTAGATTCTATGATTCTAAGATGGGAAAAACACTCAAGCTGGCTCTGCAGAAGTAAGGCCTGAGTGAGTCTTTTGTTCAGAATTAATTTCACATCTAATTTAATATGAACATAAATTATTTCCAGCATGGGAGTACTCTGGTGTCCAACATAACCTCACTGTGGGGGACCCTGTAGATCCTTGACACAGATTTTTACTGCCAGCCCATGAGAGGTCTCTGTTAATTCCCAGCTGACGGATTTACCTAGAGCAACATAAGAAATCTCACAGAGGGCTGGAGATGAGGCTCACCTTTCTCAAATCCTGACAAAAGGAGTGACCATGCGTCCCATCCTGAGGACACCACTGCCTTCTCCAGAGTACTCTCAGACCCAAATGGATGGTGTGAAGTTCACATGATGACACCTCTCAGAAGGCACAGACAGAGACCTGCTGGCATGGGTCATGCTAGAGCAAGGCTGGGGTCTTCTTGGCTACCTCTTTCGGCATTGCATGGGATGCCTCTAAGACAGTTGACCATCCACTGTAATCACCAGTCTCCCTCCCCTGGAATGCAAAGATAACTAGCTCCCAATTAGTTGGGAGCTAATCAGAGTGTGGATGTCTGTGTCTGGATAAGCAGCACTGACCTCCTTCCACATGCTTCCTTCCATCCAAAATACTACCCAGAAATCTCCAATTTCTCTGGCAGATGATCAAGAGAGGCTGGAGTATCTAACTCTGCTCCAGCAAGGCAATTGCTAAAACTGAATAACGTGCTTCCCACCACTATTTGCTATTCAGGTGTCCTGGGGGGAAAACACTATGCAGTGCCTAGGCTCTTGCACCAGGGGAGGAGAGCAACTCTGCAATTGCCTTGGCCAGAGACTGGTAAGGAGTGAACTGTGGGAAGACAGGATATCACAATGGCTTTCAAGGCATAGCCATTTCTGAATGAGCTTCTTAGGCTCACCCATTTCATAGGTTTCAATTAGTGAAGTGAAGACTATGAAGAAAGACATAGCTTGATTTCTTATCCACCTAGAACAGCTCATGCTTATGTACAACTATTTATGTCAGCAGTAGTTTAGATGACCTTCCAGACAGGAGTCTTTGGCTAGAAGGGTTTTTTCCCTTCTCTCACCATTTCAGCATTCCCAATGCTGTTATTCTGACAAGGAGACTTAGAAATGTTCATATCTTCTGATCAGCAGGCTAGAAATGTCTCAAGATGAAATGCAAGAAGAGGAAATACCATAAAATCATAGAGGGTTAGGGTTGGAAGGGACCTTAAAGATCATCTAGTTACAATCCCCCGCCATGGGCAAGGACACCTACTAGGACATGTTGCCCAAAGACACATACAATCTGGCCTTAAACACTGCCAGGGATGGGGCATCCACAGCTTTTTTTGGCAACCTGTTTCAGTGCCTCACCAACCTCACAGTAAAGAACTTCCTCTTAATACCTAGTCTAAATCTCACCTCTTTCAGTTGAAAGCCATTCTCCCTTGTCCTGTCACTGCATCCTAAATTGCAGAGATATGAAGTGCCACTGCTTGAATGCAGCAGTGGGAAATCTGTTAGCAATAATGACTGCAACAGCAGGCCCATAAAGCAGTCTTCCTCGACCCAGGATTCACTGAAATACAAGATGTATACTGTTAGATGTAGGTTTCACAGAATCAATAATCTTCATGAAGGGTTCCTTGTTTGTGGTGCCCACCCTGGGAGGGCGTGAACATGGGGTCAGAAGGTTTGGGATTACATTGGAAATTTCAAGAGCTTTTACACCTCTCTCCCCTTTCCTCCTGCCCACCCTCCATCGTAACAGTGCCAGCAGCACACTTCTGCTAGCATCCCTGTGGCTGTTTTAGGGATGGTGCCTGTCACCAGCCTCGGTGGAGCTGCAGTGAGGAGCACAATACCAGTGACTGCTATGCACCCATGCCTGCACTTCAAACACCTCCAAATGCCCAGTGAGCAAAATCCCTTATGCCCTGGACAGAGCTGCTGCCTGCCCTTGCCTCTCCTCTTCAAGGCTCAGCAAGGCACTCCAGCAGGAAAATATTAACTCAACTCCCACAGTAAAAATGTCACAGAAAAGCAGAAAAATGAGCATCATTTCTGTTCTTCTAATGTGTACACTTTTTTTTTCCCAGTTTCTCAGCAGCAATGCTCTGAGGTGGGTGGAGATATGTTTGAAAACTAGCTCCTCATCAAGAATGGGATTTGAGTATCTAAAGCTTTCCTGCAAAACAAAAAAGCAAAGCTTTTGTCCATTTGCCATCAGCAGCTAGGTTGTGTCAAGAACATTCTTCCATAACGAAGACAACTTGGCTGAAGCATTTTCAACCTGTAAAATGAATTAAATGGTTTTAAAACAAAACTTAAACTTTTATCACAACTGATAGGCAAGCTGTGTCAGATTGTTTCCAATCTGAAACTAAGCACCTATCACAAGCATTCCCCCTGGATTCAAAGTGGCACTGCTTCAGTCATGTTCTTGGTTCTTTGCATCTTTCTCTGAGTTCCCTACACCACACAGTTGTGGAAATCTTATTTTAAACTCTTGTGCTTGGATCTTCCCAAGCATGATAGGTTTGTATCAAATAACAGGCTCCTGAAGGTGCTGGAAAGCAGTGTCTCTAGATTCTTTAGCCAGAGGCAACTAAAGCAGACAGGAAAGTCTGCAAAGTGCTGAAAAAAAAAAAGAGATGACACACAGGATTTTCTAATGTGCCTCTGAAATGATGAAGCACAATTTAAACTTTACACCCAGACAATACATCTCATAACTGCCTAACAGTTTATGGGGATAAAAAATCTACATGTGGATAGTTTAGAAAAACAGATTTAAAACATTTGCTAAAACTCTTTAATCCTATTGAGTTGCTACTCTGCTTCCCTTTAAATAATTATCTTTCCCTGACTGCTTGCACATCTCAAGAGCATCTTTCAACTGATCTGGGAGCTGGATAAGGGAATTGGCTGACTATCAGCAAACACAGAACAAACTAAGAGATGGGACAGCTCATAAGCCAAGTCAAATGTATGTACTGATACTCAAAAAAATATGACAGAAAGGGCCTTGGCACTACTTGGGCTGTGGCATGAGAGTTCTGACTTGAGTTTAAGAGAGTAAGTGGCTGGAAAAGCCCAGGCAGCAATGTGGCCAAAGTCTTGCTACAGCACCTTGTGTAAGCTGGTAAAGGACTTACGGTGTGCTGACAGAAACACCTCCCAGTTATGCCTGGTTTGAAATCCCTGTAAACCTAACTAAACAAACCGTCTAAACAAACCATCCAGTTAGACAAACACACACACAAACACACACACACACATACACACACACACATACAGGCACACACACACTTATTTTGCTCAATTTTAACTAGATTCAAGTTGAGAAACGTTTTCCAGAGCTCTGACCTTTCCTAGTCTGCCCATCTCTGGCTTCACCACCAATTAACAAGTGTTTTCTCCTCAAACATCTACTACACACCTATTCTAGGTGAAAACTAAACATGCAAAGAATGTTCCCATCCAGACCCCCCTCCAACGAGGGATCCATGAGCTCTCTGATGATAAATAGTAACCTGCCATCCACTCCCATTTCCCCACTGTCATCTGCAAAACAGAGTTTTCTCCTTTTACAAACTGCTCACATGCTGCCAAGGCAGAAGATACGCCTCAGTGTGCAGACCAGTGACCTCAGAGAGCGCAGAAACAGAAATGCCGAAAGCACTTTGACATCATCCCACTGATGTCAAAAAGTACTTGGATCTTACTATATGATGTGGCCAGCAATGCTAGAAGCTCCTAAGAGGATAGACACTTTTTTCTTCACCTTGGAAAAGAGAGTGCAGATCAGCTTGGCATTATGTGGGTTCATAATGTAAAACGTGCAGCAAAATCAGCTTTGGGTGTTCTCCTGAATGTCCATTCCCGTTTCTTATTCCCACTCTGGCTCTGTATTGCACAGCCGCTGACATTGTGCCAACACCATTCTTCATGTGGCAAACTCAAATACAGATTAAGAAGCCAAACCAGCTTCAAAAAATATAAGATTATTTTGTTTATTTTTTGCTTTCTAAAGTTGGGTTTGTTCTCAGACAACATCACCCACTCCTTAGCCAGGCTTTCAAAGATGATACTAGACTGCCTGTGGTGCCTGTGTTTTCACTGGGCCATCTAGACGCACCTTGGTAGAGTGGAGACGTTTACCATTTTGGAGTGCAAGATGGGATCAATTCCAGAACAAGATGCTCAGAGCAAGAGACTGCCCAGAGACTTGGAACTGACTTTCACTCTTTTTTTCCTGCTGTTCAGATTTATCAGGCAATAGCCAGAGAATGGACCCAAGGCATAAAATCATATCAAGCTCAAAAACAGGGTCCACAAAGAATGGCATACAGAAGCAAATGGGTCTAATGTTTCTGCAGTGATCTGAGCAGTGTTAGAATAGAAACAAGGAATTGGTTATCAGAGCAATAGATACTTCAGATACTGTCAACAAAAAGATTCAGCCTGAAAGCAACTGGGACCATTATTCCTGTTAAGCTATTCCAAAAACCATGGTGTTCCCAGAAAACCTGATACAGAACAATGCAGATAAGAAGGTGAAGAAGGTTTCCAGAGGTGATCCAAGAAAGCATGTGAAAAATGTCTGCATGAAAAAAAAGCACATGGGAAAGGGCACAGTTTGTAAGAGTATTGGAGCTAGAAAATACAATAGTGAGATGAGTTTTCGAGCTACAAGTTTCAGCTTTGCAGGCTACATATGAGTTAAGAGGACACGTGCTGGCTGCAGACACACTCACTTGAGCATCCAACAGATGCCTGACAGAGCTCCTCCTTCAGGGGGTGATCTGAAGAACAAAATCTTGTCAGCTATCAGACAAAATGAAGCAGGACTGTTCATGTAACTGCTGGGGGTAAGATGCTGTAGAAAGTGTCTGTGAGCCAAGGGAAGCCAAGACGGCATATTCTCAAGCTCTGCTAGGAAGCTGAGACAGTCTTAGTTCTAGGTGGAGTTATGTCTAGAGGCATACTACCTTAGCAATAGAGAACAACACTTTGAAAGAGGTAAAAAGAAGTCAGTCAGTAATTAAAATATCTAGGAAAAGAGCTATCACTGAGAAACTTTTATACTGAGCAGCGGAATTAGGGAAAACAATAAACCTTGCTGCAGATGCCAAAAAAGGTACGGGCCAAGTCAGGACTATGTGAGTGATGCAAGGAAATTGTTACTTTGCAGCACAGTGGGCACAGAAGTGTTTAGCTAGAAAGAAAATTAAATTGTTACCTTAGGCAATGCCCCTTGCTCTCCTGAGCTGTGCATACTAACAGGTCCTACATCTAAATGAAGGAGTATGGACATCCTACCTTTCTTCACTTTAGTATATGAAAGAAGCAAACACAAGTTAGCAGAGTGGATGCAGATCATTTCTGATAAGGCAGTTTTATCCCTAAGAAAGAGCACTCAGAAAAGAATTGCCAGAAATGGCTAAGTCATCTGAAATTCATAACCGAAATGAACCAAACATGTAAATGAGGCCTTCTCTGACACCTTCCAAAAGAGGGCCTGAATATCTCTTACAAGCATTGCTCCATCTCACAGTCCCTCTGTGACCTATTGTATATGTGCAAGATCAAGCTCCAAAATGGTAAATGAATTGCATAAAGCTTGTGCCAGTATTGGCAAAAGAGACATGATACAATTTCTGGATCTTACTTAAAAACTCATCTGCCGTCTTTATTTCGAGATGTCCAAATTTCTTTTCCACTCTATGTATCAGTAGATGTCTACCCTCTGAAGTGATTTCAGATTTTACTTACTGTGGAGAGCTAAAGGAAGTTTGTATTTTTATAACTGTTTTTATAGCATGCTTAAAGCATACCACATAATTTACTTCAGAAACATCACAGTATCACAGTGAAAACTTCATTAAGCTTTAGTAGAAGTAACTACGTTGTCAACTAAATACATAATTAAGAAAATGGCAGCCAACTTAAATCTTGGCTCTAGTATCTTATAATTTGATTACTATAAATACATACAAATGCATGCACTGACAAATACTGTACTTCGATGTTTGTCCATAAAATGTAATTTGAAATGCATGTAAGATGGTACAGCTTTTGTAAAAGGAAGTTATTATCTGTGATAAAAGCAATCGCTGACATTAGAAATACAAACTAGAGGATTCAGACGGGAAATTTAATAAAAACAAAACAAATGTAGAAAGGAAAAAGGAGGTTAACAATATGGAAAGCAAAGCCAGATGTAGCAGTAAATATCTGCCCAGGGGCAAACCTGGGCTGCTACTTATCAGAGTGGCAGCACAGCTGGTTTATTTTTTACACTGGATGTGGTCAGTAGGCAGACAACAGGCGAGTATGCACTTAAGCTGAGAAAAAGTAAGGCTAGCCATACACTTCATTCTGACGTGTGCTACCTCAATAAAGGGAAGGGCCATTTGGTCAGGGAGATTTTGGGAGTTTGTTTTGTGCTTTAAACAAATGCTACAAATGCTACTACCCACATTTCCTCTTGGCAGTCATCTGAGTTCCATAAGTGAGTAAGAAAGCAAGCAAGCTTGAAGCACTGAGTCTATGTGAGCTTTTCTCCAGTGCATAGTGGGCCACAGGAGATACACCAAAGTCATGAGACTCCTGCCTAGGGACCACCTTCACCTGCACAGGGCTGGGGTGTTCCCCCGACATAAAATGTCCTTCCCCCAACTTCAACTCTTCTCCCACTGTGCAGCACACACATAACAAAAAAATGCTTTGAAAACTGCAGAACAAGGCACTCTCTGTGTATCCAGCTCACATACACTTCCCCAGGATGAGCAGCGTTAGAGGCAAGGAGAATTTCCTTGGTGCGACACATGCTGGGAGCTAATGACCCCACACAGAATAATCAGAAATTCTGAATAACCTGACTGTATTGTATGATTTTTTTTTCAGCTTGAAAATATCAGGCAGAGGATGTTACAGCAGGATGCAGATTAATACACAGAACAAGCTGGCTTGCATTATTATCTTCTGGCTCTTTTTTTTTTGTTCGCTTTCTTATTTTGGCCTTGTATCCTGTAGTTGTATCACTCCATAGTAACAACCTGCTGAGTGAGAAGGGGATTTTCAGTGCTTTTTGCTAGTTCTTAAAGTGTCACTTAGCTGCCATTCAGACCTAAAGGAGAACTGTCTGAGCATTTTGGACAGACCTATCTGTTTTCCCCCTTTTTAAAAGGAAGCTTTTCAGTGACAAATGTGGCAGAAAGTATGTTGCATTGTGGGAGGGAAGCAGTGGTTAGTGTCCAAGGGGTACATCTGCCATAAATTATCATGCTCTAAAGTTTGGACTGATATTTCAGTTAATAAACGCATTTACCATGTTCCTTTGACTATTGGAGTAATAAGTTGTCTGTCAGTGTTTCGCTACCAAGAGCTGAAACTGAACATCAGCCTCAGTGCAGAGTTCAGCAGGCAGGGCAGGGCAGGGTAGAGCAGAGGCAGATCTGTAGGCTGGAAGGTGGTACCTGCACCTCTGAAGTCCAAGTGGGGAGGAATTTATGTTCAGAGTTGTTTACCCATGAAGAATAAACATGCTAACCTCCACAGAGGATTTTATCCTTGTGTACACAACCATATGCTGCCACTGGAGCTCTCTCTGCAACTGAGTTGGGCATGTTCAATATTTAATCCACATTTCCAGCAGACGCATGTGCAAATCCACAGTCTGGACACAAAGGCATAACTCACGGATGCACTGTGAAGGTGCACCCAGGCATGGCCCTGACACAGGGCAGGGGCCACAGGCAGCATGACTGTGCCCCTTCCATAGAGGATCCTCACTGATCATTGCTAACAGGGATTGCACACCTGGGGAGAACCTGGCAGGGGCAGGAGTGAAGGGTAGGAGTGGAGGGCACTGGAGAGGCATCAGCTACCTGCAGGGGAAGGAAGTCAGGCATTCACATTGATCACTTCAGAGGGACTGCTCTGGCATTATTTTCATCCTGTGTAATTGATGTGATGGGGAAGGCACTGGCTGCCAGAGTGGATAGGGAGGGGGAATGTAAAGGCACTGATTTGGGGCAGATGTGGCACCTGCCCTATGTTAATCAAATACTCAGTGACAAGCAGAGGACAGAAACAGCAGCAGCAGTGATATGGAGATGTATACGATCATGGCACTGGTGCCTGTGAGCTGGCACTGAGAGGATGGGCAGGAGGTGTTTGGCAGCACCTTGCACAGCTTGGCTGCAGCAAACTGCTTCCAGCTTCAGCCCTGAAACTCCATTCTAGAAATGCTTTGAGTCAGAATCAAAAAGCTTTTCCAGCTCTGCTGAGTTCAGATTCTCAAAGTGATGAGATCCTCCCTGGCTCCCTGCGTTTTCATGTGGCAACAAAGCTGGGCTTCCGAGCCATGGCCAAAACATCTGAGCACACAGAAAAGGAGAGGCAGATGGAAAGTAAAGGTGGAAATAATCTTGGGTTGACATTTTCCCTCACAAGGAATTGGGATGAACTATTTTCTCCATTAGTCTTTGTTGCTCGAAAATACCGAGCAACTCAGTTTATAACAAGAAGAAAAATAAATAGAGCAATGAAACAAGAAACTTCAGACTGATGCAACCAGTCCTTCCAGAATGGACCCAGCATAGATAGGTAACTCCCTCACCTTTTCCACTCTGGCTGCTGTATGTAGGGAGTTTTATGCATTATTTTTCCAGATCTGATCCCAGGCTTGAGATCTGGAGAAACAGGGGCTGCCAGAACCTCATCTGCAGGAAGCATACTGCAAGGTTTTGAGCATTTTGAGCATTTTGCTATTGTATCTAGCACTGGGAGCTGAAATGAATCTCCATCAGAGATACCCACCCCCCAGACCCAGTGCTTGCCTTCCTCCCCAAGGAGCAATGGGTGGACAGAGCAGAGTGGCAGCGGTTGGCTGACAAGGTCACTCACTGAAGGAGCGGAGAAGTTATCTCATGTCTTGTGAATGCTGATCCTGTGCCCTTTGCACAACTTGATGAAACCTTAAATTATATGCTGTCGAGAGTCAAGATCATAAATAAAAAGGAGAGCTTCTCAGATAATGGCATTCCAGTAAGCTTACAAATATGCCTCGTTTGGGAACACATTACATTACAGTTTGGGATTTGCCAAATGATCTTCTGTTCTATTTACCAGCAGCCTTGTATCAGATTCATATTTTCAGTTCTTAATTTGTGTAACTTTGGTTGTATCTCAAAAAAGAAAAGAACGTACTTTCTTCTGTCCCTTGATTCCAATGCTTTTACCACCCAGGAATCAGAACTGACCACGGGCATCAGGAAAAATCCTGACATACCCTTCATTGTCCCACAGATGCCCAGCTGAATACTGCAGTATCAAGCTCAGCCCCATGGGAACAGATTCGTCTTCATTGTCACTGACCAAGCTCATGATTCAGAGGTCAACTTTTTGGCCCCAGGAAAGCACTGGCCAAACAAATGAGCCAGTTTACATACAGAATTACATCAGGAACACCAATAAAGTGAAACAGATTCATTATGATGGCACATGTAGAAAGGTTTGAATTATCCAGCACAAATTGGCCAACCCAGTTCCATCAAAGTGCTCTGCCGTCCTGCTCAGGATTTCAGACATGTGTTATGAGGAGCAGCTGCTGCTCCAGGAAGCATGTTTCAGACTGGGCAGGATCAAGCCCTGAGAGTTTCCGGTGCATGTTTCAGAGAAATCAGCCTCAGCTTTAGGTATCCAAGTTGTCTGTCGTAAATATTTATTCATTAAAGAAAGTCCTGTTTTGCTCCTGGTGCACTTTCAAAGCCTTCTAAAGACTCACGAACAAGAGAAATGTATGGGCAGGGAATCAGGGAGGAGGAATTTCCTCCGTTTCCTTATAAGTAAGGAAAAAAAAATACAAAAACATCTTGCCTTGTGGAAAATAAACTTGTCTAGTTTTGTATACATGTGTTTACTGTACAAACCTTCAGTGACTCAGATGTGAAATGTGCCTCAGGTTTATTATGTGTTTTGTTTAGTTTTCTAACTCTCCCTGAGAAAACATAGGCTACAGTTCATGCTGATGTCTATCCCGTCCAGTCGATTTCAAGGGATGCACAATAAAACCCCAATCCTGTGAGCGTTTATGCATGCATGAATAGACCTGCATTCACTGGGCTTTTTCATGCATGTAATCGTCCACAGGATCAGGGCCTCAGGCACAGCAGAGAACTTGGGTTTGTACATTTACTTGTGGCTGGAATTTGTTGCATTATTTTGACATAAACTGTTCAACTCATCATTTCAGAACTCACTGCTGCATTCATGTCAGTATTCCCAACTGAATAGGGCTTATTTTAAGCAAGCTTTGAAAGACTACTGATCTTCTTTTCCTTTCCTGTTAGCATTGATCTCCGTCAGACCTAATGTGCCTCCTTTTTAATCATCTTGCTTCTCCCGCAGCTCCCCGATTAGGTCACATTTCAATTTGTGCCCGCAGAGTTGCTCCGATGTCAGTAGCTGGGAATGTTACAAACACAATTTCTTGGCATTCATGACTGAACCAAGTCAAAGACCTCCAGGTAACTACAGATAGTTGGAAACTATTTCATTGTTTCGAGCTATTTCTGTTTCTTTCTGATGCTGAAAGAAGCTGTATGATGTGGCTGATAAGGTGCATTTGATTTGATTGTATCCTTACCTGGGAACTACTTATCTCTCATTCTGCTTGCCTGGAAAAATTTATTGTGACTTCAGACACCTTAATTGAGGGCCTGAGGGTGTTGACCTTCAGTAGCAGTCCCATCTATTCCCCACATCCATCACACATTGAGGTTAAATAGTGTGCAGTATTAAGAAAACAAAAACATCATTCCTGCGTTTGTCAGTCCCTTGGATCATGTAGCTCATTTCATTCGTTCAGTAGCTAGGAGGGGTTAGGGAGAAAGGAGCTGATGAACTTACTTGCTGTCAATCTAGGGGGCTAGGATGGATCTCAGAAGCCGCAGATGAGCAGCACCAGTCATCCTGGGGGTTAAGTCTTGACTTAGTTTGCATTTACATTTCTGGAGTTCTGACTCTTTGTTTTTGAGTCTGTGATGAGAATACCCCTTTGGTGAAATAAACCTTCACCTCATGTTAGCTCATGGTCCTCTGAGTTAGGCTGTTAAAGGCAAGTCAGATGTCTGGACATGGCAAATCCAAATGGAGCAGGGAGGACCTGCCCTAGGAGCAGTGTTTTGGACTTCCGGAGGTCAGAGGATGTTTCTTGCCATCAAAATGCTTGTCCTGGGTTCAGCAGTAGCGGTCGTTTTTCTCCTTCTTAGTAGCTGGTGCAGTGCTGTGTTTTTGACTCTCAGCCTGGGAACAGCACTGATAACACTGAAGTTTTTAGTTACTGCTTAGTAATGTTTAGCCTGACCAAGGACTTTCTGAGTCTTATGTTCTGCCAGGGAGGAGGGGAAGTCGGGAGGAAGCAGAGACAGAGCACCTGACCCAAACTGACCAAAGAGGTTTTCCATACCACAGTGCATCATGCCCAGGATGTAAAAACCTAAGGGCAGGGACCTGGAAGAGTGGGGTTCACTGCTGGGTCAGGCTTGATATTGGGTGATGAGCGGTTGTATTCTCTTCCCTTGTATTTCCCTTGTCATTATTATTGATGGTAGCAGCAGTGGGTTGTGTTATACCTCAGTTACTGGAGTGTTCTTATCTCAGCCTGTGGGAGTTGCATTTTTTCAGTTCTCCTCCCCATCCCTCCAAGAGCTGGGGGAAGAAAAAAGGGGGAGTGAGTGAGCAAACTATGTGGATGACTGGGCTTAAATCACAACAATTCTGAACCCTGGGATGTAGGGAGGAGCTTTCCCTGATAGGTACAAGGCCATGTTAGGACCCCCATTCCCTGACAGTCATAGGAAGCACAGACAAACCAAACAACTCCAGGCAACTTGTGAGTGATGCTTCTACTGCACACAAACATTTTGGTTTCTTGTCTGTTTGGGAACAGAAATACATGAAAACTAAAATCCAGTTTCATGGGCTCTTGGTAGCATGCTGTTTATTGTTCCCAGAGGAACAATAAGGATTCTTAAAAGCAGATGGACTCAGATGGTCTGATGATTTGTTGTAGAAGCAAAACAATGGGCCAGATTTTTTAAAAATAGAAAATATATCCACTGCACAAGTAAACCCAGCTCTCCCCTATGCACAAAATGGGACAAGATGGACAATGTTTTGCAGCATTTTTTGCAGATGCAACTGATTTTTTAGAGAGTTTTCCTGACACAATGATCACAGAAAAATCAAACATGAGCAAGAAATTAAAATTAATTAATTTAATTAATTTAATTTAAAATGAAATTAATTTAATCACAGAATATTTGCCATTGGAAGGGGACTCTTCCCCTTGGTGAAGCCATACTGACTACTTCTGATGATTTTCTTCTGATGATGTTCCTGGAAATATTTTCCAGGATTGGCAGGATTAGTTGTTCTACCACCTCCAAAGAACTGAAGAGTGGTTGACAATGCTGTCGTTCTCTGGGTCCTCCCTACTGCTTACTTGAAAATAGGCGTGACATTTGCCTTCCTCTAGTCTTCGAGTACTACTCCAGTTGCCATGGTCAAAGATTATTCAAAAGTGGATAATCAGAAATTATCAAAATCATTGCAATGACATCTACCAGCTCCCTCAGAGCACATGGGGGCATCTCATAAGGACCCATAGATGTATGTATGTATGTTCAGTTTGCTTAAGTATTCTCTGATCTGACCCTCTTCCAGCAGGGGTGCATCCTTCTTGCTCCAGCCTTTCTGTCTGATCTCTTGGACCTGGGATTCCCAAAGGCTGGTCTTGCTAGTAAAAAACTGAGGCAAAGGCAGCATTCAGTTCTTCAGCCTTTTCCATATCTTGTGTGACCAGGTCCCCCATTTCATTCAGCAATAGACCCATATTTTCCCTAGACTTCTTCTTGTCACCTATGTATCTATAAAAGCCCCTCTTGATGTCTTTAGCATTCCTAGACAGATTTAATTCCATTTGGGCTTTGGCTTTCCTAATTTCATCCCTGGATGCTCAACCAATGTGTCTGTGTTCCTCCCAGATTACCAGTCCTTGCTTCCGTCCTCTGTATACTTCCTCTGTAGTGCAGCAAAGGAAGGTGCAACAAAGGATATTTGCTTCACTCCTTGGAATGGTCATCGTCAAAAATGAACATGGATAAACTGAGGCCATTACTGAGACTGATAAAATATAAAATCCATGAAGAATTGCTATAAGCAGAGCAGCCACATTACTTCTCCACACTTCTAGAGGAGGCTAAAGGGGAATATCAGATGGCCCAGCCCAACCTCCTGTAGGTCAGCATTACACCTGGATTGAAACCAATGTATATACATATACACACATCAAACACATGTATATACACATCAAACTGTATAACTAAAACCAAACTATATAATATAAATATTAGGTATTATATAGCATGTATAATAAAGGCTTCCCTTTAAAGGCTAGTGGGCCCTTTGTTTTGATGAGTTAACATATTTCAGAGGGTGTGTATCTGATTCCTGATTAAAGCTTATTTATTTCTAGCACCAGAAAAAGTTAAACTAATTTGCTAACCCTATAGGTAGTCTGCTGTTAGAAAGAACAGTTGTTTCTTTTTACATGGTAAACTCAGTAATCATATGTGGAGGGGAATTAACCCACATCAAAAAACAGAACCAGTTTTCCAAAATTGAATTTTGTAATGTGAAAGAAGTACTTTAAAGAAACTAATGGAGGCTAAATACTGCATCATAATTTGTCCTATTAATGTTGGTATCATCACTGTAAAATTCGGGTTACTATAGATACTATATTTTTCAGACAACTAAAGTAGGGCAAAAGGAGAGAGCCATAAAAACCAGATGGCTTATGTCAGCATGTATTTTCAGCTGCAGCTTTTTCTTGTGTAAACCCCAGGCTACAGCATGTAGCACAACCTCTGTGTTTGAAGCTGTCCAACACTTTCAAGAAGACTAATATAGCCACTTTGATTATCATGAAATTTTAAACATAAAATATCAAATACATTCAATAACTGATGCTAAATGTTAAATGACATCCCAGCAGAAAGGAATTTTTTTCCACATGAAAATGAAATGAATGGAATGTGTTGGGAATAATGTCATTGCCCACAACATGCCCTTTTCTCAAGATCACATCTCTTCTAACAAATGCTGAAAGTGGGCAACACAAGGGGCCTCTCTCCCCATTTCCATGCTTTGCATTCTGTAGAGGTATCATCTTTGGGGCATTTGGCTTTTATTTAGGGGTCTAAACAATAACACTTTCCTAAAAGCATATACTTAAGTGGTAGGTTTTGCCTGGCTTCTGTAATTCTCACAGGCATCCTGGTGACCTGTGAGAAAAGGTGGAACTGCCTCTTCACAGCCAGGATGCATCTTAGCATCATTCACCCCTGCAACTAGTTGCATTTGGAGCAGCACAAACAAGTCAATCAGATGTGTACACTGAGCACTGATGCACCAGTCAGGTTTCTAAAAGCATCAGCAGAAGAATCCTGCAGTCTCCTGAAAAATGCATGAATGAAACTGAAAGCCCAAAACTGCTTACCTCCCATGGGAATTTCACCTATTTACACAAGCATTTGGGTCATCTCATTTACAAAGGTACACATCTGACAACAAGCAACAAATGAGCAGCCAATTTTCAAAGAGAACAATTGCAAGTAAAACTTGTTAGCCAAGGTGATGATTTCTCATCCACTCAGAGTATTCTTGACAAGAGGAAAAGGCCTGTCTTCCCCATACTGCTGCCTCCTTAGTAATCTGCCCTGGCAGTTACAACCTGCCTCTCAAAAGCTCCTGTGTTTTGAATCCAAGCAAAAGCTTTGGCAGTTGTAAACCTAGCACAGGCTCATTTTAAATGATGGGAGGAAACAGGCTGACAGTGAGCTGATTAGAAGGCTCTTAAAGCCTACTCAGCTGAGTGGGGAGAAAGGGACAACTTTCTTTATGTGCTGCCAGAGAGGGGACAGGAGGGCACTGGAGTCTGGCTTGCTGTCCTCAGAAGGATCCTGAGGATGTGGGAAAAGACCGTTCCAGGGATGCTGAGCTGCCCTCGCCAGGCTGCCTCTTCCTGACAGCCTCTGCTCTGAAGATAAGGAGGGAGGAAATAGCAAAACACGATGGTAAAGATGGGATGAATTTGAAGAGACAACTGCAAGCTGTTTCCTGGCACCAGCTTTATCTGAAGTACCAGAAAATAACCCATTCTCTGTGGTCAATAAATCATTCATTATGATTGGGGTTTAATTTTTGCCACTGAGGGATGGATAACAGGATGTGCTTTCCGCAAAGAACACGTGCAACTGTATTTATAGCTGCGCATAGGAAAGGGTCAGAGGAAAGGGTCTGCAGAATCCTCTCACCAAGAGTGTGTTTGTTAAGTCAATCCTAAGTGCATTGTAGAAAATGAAGATGCAGAGCTAGAATGTGAAGGAAGGGTTAAAGGATGGACTCAAAAAGCCACATAGAGGTTACTAAATGGACAAAGTAGCAAGCATTACAAATAATTCAGCCAAAAAATTAAAAATAAATACAGAAGGAAATTACTTCATCACATCCCACACTGTGTTATCAGTACGAAAGCTCTGGGAGCTGCTTTTCTTTAAAAATGGCAGCTGACAACTGATCTAAACAAAAGATCATGGGGGCAGTGAGGGGACAAGAGGAAGGCTCAGGGAGGGGATGAACAGAAGATGCACCAGAGCAGCAAGGGTTTAATGCCACCACAACCCCATGGTCACAAGTACTGGTCCAACCACAAGGACAGGCAGTCCCCTTCAATACTGTTTGCAATGAGCCCTTAAAATCCATTCCAGCAGAAGAAAATGTGCCCTAGCTCAGATGTCTTCTCTGACCTGCTGTCCAGTGGTGCCTCTACTTGTCACACTTCAACTGCAGCACCCAAATCGCATATTTCACCAGGAAGCCACCCCTTGCTGCTCTGCAGTGACAGCCCAGCTGCAGTCCAAGGGCAGCAGTTCCCCATGGCAGCACCTCTAAAAGCTGTTTTTGCACAAACAGGTCATCAGAGTGATTTTGTCCCAACTGAAAAATTTGCACAATTTGGGTTGGGTTTGCATTTTCATTATGATTTTTGTCTAGCTCTAAGAATACAGTGAAACCTGTGTGAGCGCCCACCATGTTATGTCCCTGCCTGTCTTAAAGGACCACCCCAAGGGTATCCTCAAATTTACTAGCTGCAGCTCTACTCTACCCTGCAAGAAAACGACCACTGTGAAGCAATCAACTTTTTGCTGGTCCCCTGAGTGGTCAAGAAGGCAATTTACACTGCAGTTCATTCCTGCTACCTTTATAAAGAAAAAGAAAAAAAAAAAAAAAAAAAAGAGAAGAAAAAGATCCTGCTCACTCCCAACTACAGGCAAAATACAGTTCAGGCATACAGTGGCACCTATAAACCCAGCTATCTTAGATGTAACTTTGGTTTGGGGTTGAGAATTTTTTTTCCTGTACAGTGAAATAACTGGGAGTAATAGTCATAAAATCTTTCATTGAGGCTCCTGGGGTCTGAAAGACATCTGGGAGGATTACAGGAGAAATACCGTGTGTGGTAGCTGTGCTTGGAGCAGCCTTGGTTTATGACTCCATCTGTAACTGCTGCAGCTCACCTGAAGCACATACTCAAACAGTCCCTGAAGTTGACAGTGCCAGTGTCACGGCTCAGCAACCAAACTCCATACTGGGACAGGCTCTGGTCTGCTTTACCTTTCTACCCCCTTGACCAAACCCACCTTAACACTTCCCAACTATTCTTATTTTCGTATTGTCCCAGTTAAAGTTTGCATCAGATGGAGACAGCTCTTTCCACACTGGCCCTGAAGCAGAGGGAATCAGACCCGGTGCAACCCCCCTCCAGGATGCCAGCCTCCAAGCCCCACTGTCACCTCCATGGGATGCTGCCACTGGCTTGGTCACAGTCAGGAACAAATGTGGCAGTGCAGGTTGGTGGGCTGCCATTTCCAAAGCAAGAAGCACCAACAGTCCCTTTTGCAAAGCTTTACAGAGAGACTGAGCAGGGAGGACACAGCAACAGCTGTGCCTTATAGCAGTCATGTGCTTTCTTATCCCATCTCCTAATTCAGCTCTTTCCAAATCTCAGCCTTATGATACTGTCAGAGAAACCTTATCGTATTTTTGTTGAAACACAGCCCTATATTAAGCAGGGATCCTGGAAAAAGTCAAAGAGGGGGAGAAGGATTCATCAGTGCAGACAGATGCATTTTTGCGGAGGCAGCTGACCTGCTCTCCACAAAGCATCCAGAGCTTTCTTGGCATTCCCAATCAGCCTCCATGCCTCCAGCTGACTTCCCATAAAAATGCTGAAGGGTCTTTGATCTCAAGGTACATGTCCTTATGAGAAGGGGAGAGGTAACATTGCAGAGGTCAGGCGAATGCTCAACAGTAGTTTCTGCAGCTCCTCATACCCCGGCCAGCCTTTGAGGTCCTGTGCCAGAGATCACAGATTTGGTTTGATCAGTCATGAGTTGAAAAGGCAGAGCAGAGCTGCTTAGGTCAGATCAGATGCTTAACTCTCCTTGCCTTTTGTGGTGGCTGGGGAAGTCCAGTAAAAGTTAGGATGATAAGAAAGAAGAACAACAGAAAGACTAATGAGAAGTTACATATTTAAAGCATTAACCTCCCTTTTACACATTATCTGAGTCTGGATATCAGTTAATGGCTCAGCCAGTTTCCCAGCTCAGCCTCTTCAAATTCCCTAGAAGTGACAAAAAATCTACAAGTTAAATGTTTCATTGGAACACACTATACCCCAACTTTCCAGCCAACACACATAACACAACTTTAACAGTTTACAATTTACTATTTTTGCTGATGCTAGAGCAGAGCTTCAACTCTGGAGGGGATAAAACTAGTCCAAATGCTAACAGCTTAAATGGCACTACAAATAAACAAATGTTCAGATAGATATTCTTTACTTATGTCTCTGACAGAAATTCCTCTGTGAGAAAAGAATTTCAGGCTCTAATAAAGGAGTCAGATCTTTACTCATTCCAGCCTTGCCATTGACTCAGTGCATATGGGGCATTCTCGTTATTTTTTCCCCCCAAGAAACCAAATTTATCCTAAAATGCCATGGAATCAAAGGGATGGATTCCCCTCCTGCTTACCTTCTCCAGAACACCCCTCTCGATAACAGCTCTCTGCAAACCTGCCAAAATGTTAACACCGGGTACTTAGAATGCTGCAAATGGAAATCCGTAGGCAGAAGATAGTGTACTTTATTGTCTATTAGCTAGGATCCAGAAGAATTAAATCTACATAGAGAAGCAATAACATGGTGATGGGTAACACCCTACAATTTCAGTCCAGAGACAATATCCCAGGTTATTTGAAAAACCTTCCCTGGAGCTGGTCTGGTAATGTCTCCCAAATAAATATTCCTAGTAAACACTGGCCTTCCCAGGCTGGGCCCTGCAGGAGCCCTGCAAAGAAGACATCCCCTGGGTGTCTCAAGGCATGTCCCTCCATAGCAAGTGAAGTGCAGGAGCTAATGGTCTGCTATCCATAGAACCCATGTTGGGGAGAAATGATTCACCATGTGATTATCTGGTAGCTCAGATGAATATGGAAGACAGGGAAAAGCTATTGAGTCATAATAAACGGATTAATTTGCAGAAAGAACAAGTAACTATTAGCATGTTTGTTTGAAAGAGGAAAGGAAGCAGTAAGCTGGAGTGGCTGGGGCTGTGATGGAGAGAATGCAACAAAGAGTTGCTAGATTTTATTCCCTGGCATCTCTGCTTTATAGAATCATAGAATGGTTTGGGTTAGAAGAGACCTTAAAAGTCATTTAGTTCCAACTCCCTGCCATGAGCAGAGACACCTTCCACTAGACCAGGTTGCTCAAAGCTCCAGCCAGCCTGGCCTTGAACACCACCAGGGATGGGGTATCCACAACTTCTCTGGGCAACCTGTGCCAGCACCTCACCACTCTCAGAGTGGAAAATTTTTTCCTCCTATCTAATCTAAATCTACCTTTTCTTTAGTTTAAAGCCGTTCCCTCTTATCCTACTACTATAGGTACTTGCAGAAAGCCCCTCTCCAGCTTCCTTGTAGGCCCCTTTAGATACTGGAAGGCTGCTCTAAGGTCTCCCCAGAGCCTTCTCTTCTCCAGACTGAACAATCCCAGCTCTCTCAGCCTCTTCATTGAAGAGGTGCTCCAGCCTTCTGATCAACTTTGTGGCCTCCTCTGGTCTTGCTCCAACAAGACCACATCCTTCTTAGATTGGGAGACCCAGAGCTTAATGCTGAACAAATGTGTCTCCATGTTGTGAGGCCTGGAAATCCTAGGACCATTTGCATTACAGGAGGAAGAAGAGACAGACAGAAAAGCTGTTGTGTTTATTAAATGTATTTCAAGACCGGTTTGTCAAATATGCTTTGCATGTACCTTTAGCCACCGACAAAAGGAAGTAATTAATTTACCAATTTCTGTGGTGAAAATTACTTCAAGGTTTATTCCATGCCCATGCATCAAGCACACTCATTATACAAACCCCATGCATGCACACGGGCAGGCACACCCCCACATGCAGAGTCATCACATCAGTGGCACTAAATACCTTATTAAAATGGTCAGTTATATTCTATCTGGAACTAAAACTGAACCTGGAGGTGAAAAGACAATAAAAAATCCATAATGTTGAGACTCCTGATACAGGAAGCATATGTCTGCAGAGGAAGCACTGCCTGCCATGTTGGTGAGTTGCGCTGCAAGGAGGTGTGCGCCTGAGATGTGGCTCTCTGCAGAAGGCTGGGGACACAAGTCACCTCACTTGATTTTATATTTTCTCTTCCTTATTACCCTGGAGTACTGTACATGCATGACTCTATGTACAGTGCTCTACACACTCCACCAGCACTATACAGACCCACTAGAAATAGAAAAATAGCTGAAAATAAGAAGGCACAAGGGAATGCCATCAACAAAGTCATTATTCAACATGGGAAAGTAGTTTTGCCATTTGGCTGTGGTGACGCATCAGAGCTGAAGGGAGCTGGGCTTTCTAGGTAGGCTACAAAGAAATCCGGTCAGCAATGAATGGATCTTCAGTTTATCATAGGCAATGGGAGAAATAGTTCAGCTGAAATCTTTAAGATCTGGAAGGGCCTCAGCTGAAACCAAGGCTTTTCAGAGGCTAATTTTCAGAGGTCCAAAGAACATAAATGCAAAAAAAAAACACCCATGCAGTATAGGCAAAGGAACAAGAATAAAATGATAAAGAGCAGAGGGGAAAGCTTGCCCAGAAGGAAATGGGCAAGTTTAATTTTTGGCTGTATGTTTCATTGTAGAAAGCAAATACTAAATAATGGACACACTAGTGCTCCAAAAACCACATCTCAGAGATACCATTAGCTCATGACATTCATAGCATATGTAAGCTGAAAAAGACAAATATATCCTTTGTGTAATCATGGTCCGAGTAAGGACTGCAGAGACCATTACCACACCAAAAGGATAACCCAGCCAACCACAGTCTTGTAGGTTATAAAAACTGCATTCAAGAATGTCAATTTGGCTCCAAAGAGCTCTTGAAATGACAGAAATGACAGGAAAGTGAAAGCATTTTTGAACTGAAGGGCCAAATCCTGCCCTGCCAGTCACACAATGCAGTGTGAGCTATGCATAATTAGCTGAGGACAGAAATATAAAGAACATGAAAATAATGATGTTTAAAGCCAGTAATTGTTTCCTATGGTTTCACAGAGCTATGCTGAATAAAATGCATTTGTTATATTATGACAGTGGGTCACAGAAACCAGAGAGGAAAATGCAGGAAGATTATATGCTGCAATAAGACATAGCTGCAGTAAAGATGAACATAAAAAGCAAAACTGAATAGAGATCTAGAATTTCTAAATTACCCTTGGCCCAAATGTCTGGCTTACCACTGAAATGGTATAATTATAAAGCTGGCATAAAACAGGACATGGATCTAGTTACTGATTTCTTACTAGCAATAGCAGCAAAACAGTTTCTGCCAGTAGCGGGTCTCTTGACAAAAACCTTGTGTCTTCTACATGATGTGACCTATAGAGAAAACTGGTTTTAATCAGGCAAATCTATAAATGGCATGCAGTTGTGGTTGCTCCTCTCAGATGTCAAAAGTAACAGAGGAGAAAGTAGGGTAAAAGAGGGGGGAGATCTTCACTGCAACTTCTGGTTTAACACTTAGCTTTCTCTGAAATGCACAATGGAATTTGTAGATTTAGGAGATTGCTTTGTCTTCCCAGTGATGGCAGCAGGGTCACCTCAAAAGCAAAAAGAAAAAAAACCACAAAAAAGCAAAACCCAAGCAGTCAAACACCCTCTTCCTAGTAGTATTGTTTTAGCCCCTGTGATCCACTGAAGTTTTGACTGCAAATACAGAGGTCATTTCACGGATGCAGTTCTGAACTCAATCACTCTAATCTCTGTTTTCCAGCACACACTTAAGCATAAGCATATGAGTTACACCACTGAAGTCAATGGCAAAGCTTCTGTGCTAAGCTATTAAGCATATGTTCAGGTGTCTCACTGGGTCTGTTTTAAGAGCTTGGACAGAAAATAATCCAAAATACTTTTCTTTCTCTGTGCTGGCATCCATGAAACAGCAATCAGTGGAATGGTGTCAGTGAATTAACATTTAAATGTCTTACACCATTTTCTATACACAGTTTAAAGTTGTGTGGAGATTTTTATCTAGCCTTTTTACCAGTGAAAATTTGTCTTCAACAAAACTGGACTTTTTTTGACATGTTTCTGCTTTCTACTGAGATGTTTGTACTTCTGACAAAAACTCTGAACCCCTGAAAACCTAATAACTTGGCTGCACTGAAACATGGACTGATTATGGTTAAAAAAAAAAAATAAAACAAACAAAACCAGCCCTTCTAATCTTCTGATGAAAAGAAAAAATTCTGTGCAGAGCCAAATCCCAGTCATTCAGCTATTGAGCTGAACACATTTCCTCAGGCAACACAGCAAGCAGATTAGAAAGGCGCAGCCTCTTTCACATCAACCAACTCAGTTTTAACCACAGTTTTCCAAACCTGCTATCTATACTTGGTACCTAAAATGTTATTTATTTATGTGTATATATGCATATTGTATATGTATGCATATTGTATATGCACGCACATTCATTTCCACTTTTTCTATTGCACATGCATATTCTCACCATAAGACCAGAAATTTCCCCGTTATTCTGCCTGGGGTATGCTGAGGGCTCTCCGTGTGCCCAGGAGCTTCCAGGGTACTTGAGCATTTATGACCTGTGATTCAGCGTGGGTCTGAAGGTCATTAAAGGCGGGTGAGGAAGCAGTTCCTGGGACGGCCAGTTTACCATGATAGTTGTGCTGTAAAATGTTATGAAACCTCCCCATTAACCATTTTTCTCTGCACAGGGCCTGCAAGGGGTGGTGAAAACCATGAGGAGCAGCTGTGTCAGAGCACGGGCACAGGCAGTACTTGTCCCTCCACCTTTTCCAAATGGTTTTCTGAGTAACGTCACAACACTGCTGCAATGTTGAAAAAGGGTCACCAAGCCTGACAGGTAATGATTTTCAAAAGCAAACAAAACCCAGGAGCTGAAGAAACACTTTTGCTCTTAAAAAGAATTTCACATGCACCTCCACAGCCATGCAATAAAAGAGGTCATCGAACTGTGCTTTGCTAGATGATGATATCTTGCCAGACTTTTGGACAAAGGTGATCCATGACTACCTCCTCCCTCCTGCAGTGAACAAAACAGAGGGCATTGCAGAGATCCAGCAATGATCACCTCACACCGCCTGTATGTCTCATCCCACTCTGGCGAGAGCTGCAATTCTATCAGGACAGGTGAATTAATTAGTTTTAGATACTACTGGCAGAGCCTTGCCCCAGTGGCACCCATGTGCCTGCAGCCCACTCCATATCATTCTTTCTTCCAAAAAACCCTGAGCCTGTAACAGACATATTCATAAAACAGCAACAACAAAAAAGGAGGTATCTTCCAATGCTTGACATGAGTGAGAGAGAAGTTTCTTTCATGCCTCATCATGTGGCTAGATGCAGTGTTTGGCAGTAAGAAAGACCTCACACACATGACCTCTTGCACATGCATTTTCTCACCATAAGATCAGAAGTGCACTGTAATGTGATCAAGGGTGTTTGGGGTTTGGTGACACCATAAATACAGCTGTTTGCACAACCAAGAAAAGGAGGAAGAAATAAAAAAATCTCTGTCATCAGGTCTCAAGTACTTCTGAAAGAGAAAGCCTGTTTGGATGTTCCTCTCTCCTGCCTACCCCAACATAGAGAGAAACAGGCTACTCCACAGTAACTCCTGATATGGAGCACAAACAGCAGATGAAGGGCTTGTTTCCTTTATACAGCACTGATCCCCTAATTCTTACTAAAAAGTTCTATCACCAAATCCTGCTACACACTATCGGAGCAGCAGCATAACCCTTGACTGGTCCCATTTCAAGGTCCTGTCCACCATCAGGCACAATATCAGAGGAATGAACAGGATTACCCAAAGAACAAGACCATTTGTTAATAAAAGCAGCAGAATCTAATCTCTATACCAGATCCCCCAGATGGCATTTGCTCTCTCTCATGAGCTCAATTCTAAAGTTT
Organism: Bolborhynchus lineola; assembly: GCA_025448015.1. Taxonomy (NCBI): domain Eukaryota; kingdom Metazoa; phylum Chordata; class Aves; order Psittaciformes; family Psittacidae; genus Bolborhynchus; species Bolborhynchus lineola. Next base: position 29,921 of record JAOEHX010017601.1, read on the forward strand.
GCAGTCTACATAAAATAAAGGCGTCTTTTCATTCTCTCATTTGTTTGCCCAGAGATGTCATTCACATCATCACAAAGACCAGGCTGGGAGTCTTCAAAGGAAAAGGTTTGTTTAAGCAAAAAGACATTTTTTTTTTGTCTGATGCTTTCAGATAAGTGATTGACATTTTTGGCTTCTGCTTAAAGTGGAACTTGAAATCAGAGAAAAAAGATTATAGAAAACAAACTCCAATTAGTCTATTTTTTAAAGGCCCTTTTTATATTTATTAAACAAAAGTAACTTTTTCCTTTTAGCCAAACCTAGTATAGAGTCATTCTCTGTACCAGTAAGACCAATCAGATGAAAAAATACTTCATGCCAGAGCTGGAAAGTAAAATAAGTTCACCAAGAAAAGTTTGTTTCCACAGGCTTTGAGTCTTTTGTAAGTTACATTCAACTTTCCCTCTTCAGTT
>JAOEHX010017607.1:0-14772 GCA_025448015.1 Bolborhynchus lineola
GGTCACACTCCTTTTGATGCAGCCCAGGATACGGTTGGCTTTCTGTGCTGCAAGTGCACACTGCCGGCTCATGTTCATTTTTCCATCGACCAACACCCCCAAGTCCTTCTCCCCAGGACTGCTCTGAATCTCTTCTCTGCCCAATCTGTAGCTGTGCCTGGGATTGCTCCAACCCAGGTGTAGAACCTCACACTTGTCAAGGTTAAACTTCATGAGGTTGGCATCAGCCCACCTGACAAGCATTTCAAGGTCTCTCTGGATGGCATTCCTTCCCTCCAGCATATCAACCGAACCACACAGCTTGGTGTCATCCGCAAACTTGCTGAGGGCGCACTCAATCCCACTGTTCACTTTTACCTATTACTTTTCTTGCTGTTCAACCTGCAAGCGGGAAAACAGCTGTGTTTCTGTCTTGGTTTGATGAGAATTAGGACTTAAAAACTCTGAGATACTACATGGAGTTTCCAAACTGTGCAATGCAGCATTACTTTTAAACTATCCACATGAAACTATCCATATCAATGGATACCACTTCTCTAGAAGTTCATACACAGAGTAGAAGGAAAAAAGTTACAGAAACTAGAATGAACTCAGCATTCTTCAACTCAGTAATCTGAAAAATACTATCTAACAAGCTTTTCTCAGCTTTGAGAGGGAAAAAACAGAATGAATTCTGAAGGTCTAATTGTAGATCTTTCCTGATTTAACCAGAGAAATATCTGGTTCATTGCTTTTATGCCCTCATTGGGAGTAGAAAGGAAGGAAGGGAAAGAAAAAAAATACTTGGAGTTTCAATTGCTTATGACCTCCCACGATAATATATAAACAATTACATTGATTTCAACTGAAAAGTGGATTTACTGCCAGTGAAAAACATGAAATTATGAATTCTGAATGAAAAAGGAAGACAAAACCTCAAAATTCAGACTTAAAACCCTACCAACTCAGAGACACACCTCACAGTCCACTCCCTTCCCTTTTTTGACTATGCCATTTACAAAGTCCTGTTTACAACCTGAACTATTCTATGATTCTATGAACCATGGGGAAGTGCAGCTTATAGTTGTCATCACCATTAGTAGCTGCATGTAACCACACTACGTAACAACACACTTCCCATCAAACCTTCATGTGTCGTCACGAAATAATTAAACCTGCATTGAAACCTCTTAACATACACTGTAAACTCAGGCTATGCCTAAAAATCATATAGATCCTCTCAGGCAGCTTACAGCAACAGAAGCAACACATACCCAGCTGTCTTGCTTGCCATTTCTAATGCTAATTATCAAGAAAGCTTCTCCATGATTGTAACAATTTCTTTTTCCCTGCTAAGTTGTTTGCTCCTTTGTAAGTATGCTTCTAACCCTAGATGGCTTTTTTCTCTTCAATACTTCAATCAGCCAGTCTTTCTCTGTGACCTGCACCCTGACACGAAAAGCTTCTATTCAGGTAATAAAGTTCTCTATAGTACAGAACAAAGAAGCGTGGCTACATTGTCCTTAATTAGAAAGGGCAAGCTTGATAAAAAAAGAAAATAGATGCCAGGGATACTTTGCAAACAAAGCTTTTTAAAACTAAATCACAGCCTTTTGTATATGCTCTCAATTCACTATTTGGTTTTAGTTTTTAGAAAGTGACTGCAGTGCCACAACTGTAAAAATTATTCAAGACTGAGAACTGTACAGGAAATTCTCTGTGCACACTAGCTAGGAAAAAGTCTTTAAGTAGATATTTCAGAGGTAGAGGTAGAGTCCAGCTCAATTTTCCCTCTATGACAATAAAGAGCAAGTCAGAAGAAGCTACCTCATTACCAGAAAAAGTGCCTGATAAAAGAATGAAATGGTCATGCAGCACTGGTTTTACAGAATCTTTAATACTGACACCATCATTTGTTCGTGGAGTCTGTTGATCTGCTCAAAATGATTACAAAACAAAGACACACAGAAACCTCTACTGATTCTAAGTGGCTTACTGCTTTCACACTGCCAAGCAGCTTGCTTCTTTAAATTCTTGTTATAGAGCCTGTTATTAATTCAATTTATTTGGTCTTGGTGTGCATTTATTGTATACATGACATTTTCCAATTAAAAAATATTAGATAGCATGCAATCAAAACATTAACTTTGTATTTTCCACATAAGGACTCTCTTACAGAAATCTTCCTGCATACACAAGCTGTATACACAATTCTTGCTGCCACTAAACTGAATGTTTAATGAAATAAATATAACGTAGCTTCAACATGAAACAGTCATATTGTTGTGATTAAATAAATGAATAAAAACAATGACAGTCTGTACCAGCAGCAGATACTGTGAACCATACACTTAGGACAGCTTTCCTTTTCTATGCAACACCCTGGAGGAAATGAACTTGGGATTCAAAAATCCCTATAGAATGTGTTTATAACCATACCCTTTACCTCTACACTTCCTACACTATGGTCCAAAGAACCTTGCAGTGGTAGGACTCATTGCAAATTGTGCAAGGTGGCGAGTCGAGACTGAGCTGACCATGCCAGCCAAAGAGCAGGTTTTCCTCAGTCAGTGGCAAGTCAGAAGACAGTCAAAAGGGGGATCTGAACAGTGCATGAATTACAAACACCATCCAGAGAATAGCCTAATTCTATCCTGCTTTCAATTAAAAATAAAATGAAGCACAAAGCCATACTTAAGGGAAAACAGATATCACAGAACATTGACATAATTTTGAAAGCAATCTTTCTCATTCTTGGAACTTGGATGAAGACACAATAACTGCAACAGCGTACCTGTCAAAGAGCCTAATACATGACGAAAAGAAGTCTGAACTGTTTCCAAAGATACAAGAATGGCAGCAGTCCACAACACATTTAGAATCAAGTTAAACTAAAGCCAGCAGCTAATGTCATAAACAGCAGTAGGATTCCCAGTTCAGCCAGCAATCATTCTCAGTACACATAATAAGGCTACAGATATGATGGTAAATAATTATGTTTACCAAACACATAATTACTCCAGCTTTAAAATTCATGGTCTAAATACAAATAGTTGGCTGACAAAACAGGTAAAATGTGCATACTTCTGCAATCCACACTGCAGAAATGACGAAAGTATGGAGCAAACAGGAGCACTGGAGGGAGGGGCCACTGGAAGGAGCTGGTATGTATCCTGAGGTTTGAGCACTTGGTTAGTCAAACTGATAGATGACCAACAATGATAATGCGGTTACATTGCAAAAGCAAATAAGGTGCATAAAATGCACATAGGCATGGAAAGATAGTCAAGCCAAGAATCAGTATCTTAAAATTAAAGGCAAAAGAGTTCTGTTAAAAAGAAGACTTGCCATATACACACTTGCCAATGGAAGCTTTCCAATACTTAATTTCCAAGCCTTAAGAGTAAAACTGGGATAATCAAACAATTAATCAAATTGTACCTGTACCATACTACATGTGAAATGTGGCGGCAATCTGTTGATTCATTCTAGCCTTTAAAATACAGACAAGGGAAAAAAAAGCAAAAACCTCAGACCTAGTCTTCTGCAGAGCAACACCATTCTGGTTTTTGAGAACCCAGTATTTTAATATTGAAGAAAAGTCTTTCCAATACATACCTAAAGGTCTATTAATATATTAATAATTAGACACAGTTCATTTTAAAAACAAAACCAGCACATTTCTCCAATTCCTTCTTTGTAAGTGCAAAAACACCCTTCTACAATGTAGGAAATTAACATCCAAAGTTTGGCAGACTGAGGTAAGAAATTCATTCAACATGAATTCTTGGAATAAAAACCATGATTCAAGAAAAGCTGCAGCTGCCAAACCTGTAAGCAAACAGACACTCCACCAATGGACAAACGCCTTCAGATTATGACTTGTTTCCTTACTTCCAGTTCCTCCTCCTTAAGCAGAACTGCACATTCTCATTAGACAGGACTCAGAAAACTTATTCCTCTGATACTAAAAAGAATTCTTCCATTTTATCCTGAAACACACAAACCCTCTGTTCTGCAGTTCTATCTCCCCCTCCCCCTGCTGGCAAGACCACCTGCTACAGTGCAAGCTGAATTGGTGGTTAGACCTGTTAATTTACTACTGGATCTGGGACTTAAACAGTTTTCAAAGTGGATCAGGTTATCTGTATGAGAAAATCTTGATGACCACTTTCATTTTACTGCAGCACTGCTGTTTAAGCAACCGGAATCAGGGGTTTTATCCACTGCCTCCAACAAATCAGGGTTTCAATCACTGCCTCTAGCAGCTGTCATTCCTCTGGATTTGTAACAGATCTACTATCTATGATTTTTGCACCTGGGACTTCCTCTGAAAACTTCTTTATGCAAGTTACTGTTCCCCTTCCCCTGACAAAAGAGCTCAAAGGCAAAGGAAGCCCACTGTCTTCCTTTCTAAAACCAAAGTGCAAATTCACAAATACACAGTACAGACACAGTGCCCTCAACTTAGGTATCTATCTTAAGAGTAACCAGAACGTATGTTTCATGGAGTGCCATCCTTCATCTGTAAAAGTTGGAAGACTTTCTTCAGAGGAAGTAGAGAGAAGAGGAAGAAAATAATCAGAAAGAGGAAAAGCTCCAGGGCTCCAGGGTTTGGTTCTTTCTTGTTGGCGTTTTTTTGCTTGTTTGTCATCTAGGGAACCTACATTTGCTTGTGACAACAACTCCCATCCCAATCCTATGAGAATTCATTCTTTCAGGTACACAACGTACATTTGAATGTTCAATGGACAATGCAGCTCTTCCTACTGCAGTCACTAAAAAGGTGGGAAGGACAAAGAGATAAGTTAACTCTGTCAACTGTAAAAGATCCTGTTGTTTCCCTGCTTTCTTTTGCTTTCCAAAATCCAAGAGCTGCAATGTTTCAAGAATTGTAACATGAAGAACCCCACTATAAACTGAAATAAAAAAGTTCATTCCACTAACTAGATATCTGTCACCACTGGATACAAATAATCTCTCGATCATTCGCTACTTTGATAGAATTTCTTCCTAACCCTCTATGGCAAATGAAAATTTAGGAGTTAATAGCTATCCATTCATCATTTAAGTTTCAGCATTCATTTAGTTGATAACAAAACACATTGCTGTACACGCTGGAACAGTTTCAAATCCTGAAACAATGAATTTAAAGCACTGCAGAAAAACAGCTGAGGACATCTGCATTCTGCGATTGTAACATCAGGAAACCAAAAGCCTTTGTTTTTTATTTTTCTGGTACTGTTTCAAGGAAGGCGGGAAGAGGTGGGACAATGAAGTGGCAGAAGAAACCACCAAGAATCTAGGGCAGCTTTTAAAAAACAAGCAAGAAAAAAACACCCCCAAAAGTCCCCAGCTTCCTTCTTTAAAAGCGTCCTAAAGCTTTGGGGTTTTTTGCTACTTTGCATGCAACACAAGAAGGCAGATGGACACAATGGGCTTTAATCAAGACCGCCTGGCAGAAATTTCCAAGGAAATGGTCTTGAAACCATAGTTGTTTTACTAAACTACTTTTCTGCTCAGGCCACAGCAAAAATACATGCAGAAAGATATCTAGATCCGTTTCCAACTAAACAACAGAAGCAGCATCCAAAATTACAATGACAGGCATGTTCTCAGCCATGGAGGCTGGGGGCAGACACACTGTTTTCATGACACTATAGATCTAGCAACAGAAGACACTAAGAAAGGAAAAGAGTGGCTTGCATGTACTAGAAATATAGAATAGAAGTGGAGACAAGCATATTTTAAGCTTATTTAATATGGCTATCAGCTGTTCTCCTCATGCTCATCGAAGACTGGCAGACCCAGTGAGGCTGCTTCAGGAAAGCCTAAGCAAACAGAAGCACAGACAATTTCAGGCAACCCCTCTGAACTACTGGACATCCTTTTACAGTGACATCTCCCATCCAGTCAAATGTCACTACTTGTGTGCCACTGTTGCCCTCACAGCTCCAGCTCTGAGCACTGGTGGAAACATGTCTGTGTAAGAGCCCAAGGAGCAAATGTTACTGAAGCATCTGTCCAGTCCTTTAACCAAGTATTTCTATTCTTCTGGGAGACCACTGAGGTTTTGTGTGAAAGAGGAAAGCCTTCTTTAGACATGAAGCCTTCCAAGCAGGTTCCAATGACATACAGAGCTCAGCAAAATACAGTAAGTTCAGCTATAAAACCAACCCAGTATAGGAGTCCTTTCCAGTTTGTTTCACCTTGTTACCTACCCTTCGAAATCAACATTTTGCAGTAAGGATTGTATTTCTCCCACCCCCTAAAAAATGTTCTGTAAGGAAGTCATCAAGTTGCTTGATGAGGTATTCTCTATTTCTTAAATAGAAGTGATTTCTAATACCAGAAAATTAATCAGATATACTGACAGTTTGGTCTATATGACCAAATACGACTAACTCTGAAGTTTGTCTTAGCTCTGACTACATCCTTCCTTATCACCTCACCAACCACTTGCTCAAGCATTCTTCCTTTCACAAGTGCCATATCAAGCTTACCTTTCTTCTTCACAAGAAATGATTCACGTTTGGTTAAAAAAAAGTTTTTAACATGAAAATCTGATTAAAATCAGAAAAAGAAAGTCAAGTACATTTATTCAGTCCTGGAAACAAAAGCCACAGGTCCAAGTCAACCACCTTTAACTGCTTATTATCCCTCTGAACAAAGCCGTAAACAAACATGACTGCTCATGCTTCCACAGAAACAAGTATGAGTTAAATCCCTTCCCTCATCAGACTTGAGTAAAACAGAACATGTACTACATAGTTTTAACTTTGGAAGACTTTATAGGAAGGGGGGGAAGACATGGAAATAAAACTAAAATAACACAGACACACATATACACCATGAAGTTCTTGCCAAGGCACACTATCACCCACACATAACAGACTCAGGACTATTTGTGGAATTAATTATCAAAAGAACACTCAATTCACCTCATTCAGTGGATACATCCAGAATCCTTCATCTTTTAAAGCCAAGATTAGGCCCTGTTTATAAGGCCTCACCTGTGAAATGGCAGCCATTCTCAAGGCTACTAACACATGCAAGGGCAGATCTCTGTGCAGATAAGATTAGTTTATGTATCCTAAGCATACTTCCAGGGGAGACTGTAATGACCCTGCACCATCAAAGTAACCTAAGGCAGTGTAAGTAACTTCTGCTCTCTGGATCATAAACCCTTTAGACATCAGGTCAGTCTTCTGCAGATCATTCATGTGGATTTCAGTCAAAGAACTCTTTGAATATGGCCCCCAATGGAGCTCTCCTTCAGGGCACCTATGTCAATTTAATCAATGGCAGTGCATTATCAATCTCTTTTCTCACACTGAGGCCTGGTACTCCCTGGAATCTGTTGCACTGAACCATGTCCAATGGGACTAGCCAGTCCTCATGCAAGGGAAGAAGGCATGAGCACAAGACCACAGTAAGAAAGGGAAAGGGACATGACAACCTGGGCTGCCATAAAAATCAATGCTAGATTCATCCTTAGAAACAGCAGAGATACTGATAAATAGAAATTTTACCAACCTTCAGCAATACTTTTAAATGAGAGCAAAATCAGGAAACAACAGTTGGTAAAGGAGCTTGTTGAACATAGCAAGTTAGGGAAGAATAAGTAATATATGCAAACAGTAGAATAGCTCATAAAAATTTATGCTTGTAGAGGACAGAAGCAATGCAGAGATGAGCACGGCAACAACCTTGAGATCTCTGAACACATACTTCTGCAGTAGGGTGCAATTGTAGACACAAGCAGCAGCAGCAACTACAATTGCAAAAAACCTTTTCCAAACTCACTCAATGTCATGCTGAAAGAATATCTGTTTCTGTAAAACCAACCTTTTTTCCCTTCACTCAAAGACTGAAATGTTACTATATCTGAGAATGAAAAGGTTGCGTATGAATGCCACGTTATTTGTCTGGAGATCACTTACCTACAAATGCAATAAAGTTTCTTTCTCAAGATGCTTCAGTATCAGTATGTAAATGACTCAATACAGAGGTACACATTGTACCTGATTGCAGCTGATCATAGAGCCAGTAAACCTCAAAAAAACCAAATAAAAAAGGCAATACTGTACACTTCTGCAGGAAAGTTTGAAACTAAAGGTCTATTGCCCACCAAACCATAAGCAAAGTAACATTTTCCTGGAAAGATTAAGAGACATGCCTTGAGCAGAAGTGCTCGAAGTAAATCATCATTCATCAGTTTGTGCTGAATTTGACCATGAATCTGAAAGGCTTGTCAAGAAATTCAAAGAGAATACATCAGGAAGTAATTGCTTCTGACACTGTCACTTCATATGCATTATATTTCTTCTACATGAGCCTTGCAGGTTAGAGGGAATTCAAAAGATAAGCACGAGAAGTCATTGCCAAGAATAGTCAAGTAGGACGCCACTAAGTCAAAAGGCAGATAAAAACAGCTGCAGCATTTTGTAACTGTGAGATCAATAATTTGAAGATTTGGTGAGGTAGGTGGGGGCTGTTTATTATTTGCAAATGTATTTCCCATACAATCAATTTAAGATGTTCCATTTGTGTAGTTTCACTCTTGCAAAACAAACTAGAAAGAAAACAAAACACCACAAAAAAACTCAAAGGAACAAAAAGCCAAATAAACTACTCTTTGTACGCCTTGCTTTAATAAGGTAAAATTCCCACGGCTTTTTTAAAGGGCTTCAAAAGTCAGTCTTGTAAGCTTTCAATTCTTCAGACACTATTGTAGATCTTTAGTCTATTCTCAAATCAAGAACCTGTAACCTTTCTCCTCCCCCAGACCTTACCTAAGAGCCTTCCAAATATGCTGAAATTGTAACTGAATACTGAAGGGTTGAAGAAAAAAAGAGTTCGGGGCGGGGGGGGTTGAGGGAGATGACTCTGTAAAGCACACAGCTGAAATTAACCTAATATACAAATATGGCAATCACAAGATTGGCATTATAAAAAAAAACATCACCTAATAAACTGTGGCTTCAAATGCAGTTCAGTGAAGTGCAGCTGCTTCCCCCTTACATCAGCTCTTTATTCTACATATCAGCTACCGTAGCACGTCTGCCTCAGTTCCCAAAGAAACAAAAGATCTTTTTGGCAGTCAAACATGGCAAACAGCTCCAGCTTCTTGGGAAAAGATAGAGGGGGTAGGGACGAGTGGAATAAACTATTATCCAGATTGAAATGTTTCACATGTGCCAGGGTTATTCCAGTCAAAAGTTGTTGCTATCTACTGCCCATCCACAGTGACCTATGTGAAAACAGTGTGTGGTCTCAACCTTGGTGCTACTTGAGAGGCTCCCCACAGAGTTAACACCTTGGTTAGCAATCTCAGAAAAGCAAAGAAACTGAAAAACCTCCCTTTCCGTCTCAGAGTGAATCACCAAGGAAAGAGGCACACTGTTCGGGAACTGTGGGAAGCTTGTACCGATACCATCCATATTACGGACAAAGGAAGGAAGAGAGTTAAAAAAACACCTAAACCAAACCTCACAAAATCACAGAATACTTCAGTCTTTGCAAGAATCAAGCAATGGCTCCCACCAGCACACTTCACTTCTACAGCAAGCATTAGCACTTCTACCATAGCAAAGACTGAGACATTTAGTCACACAATATTTACCCAAAGAATAACCAGTATTGCAGAAGAGGTTCACTGCAAGAATCACAGCTGGCTCTAACCCAAACGCCATGTCTTAATTCTATGATAAAAATGTCCAAAGAGGAAAATGCAAAACAGGCCAAATATGTCAGAATATGATATCTGCCAATTTAAATTTTGCTTACTTTTCTTCCTCCTCTTTCAACTATCCCGTACAAATACCTTTAAGCAAAACATTTGAGTCTGCAACTATTTAAGTCTGTTGAACTTGGAAACTAACACAGGTGCTGATAACAGCACTACTACATGAAATACCACATAAAAAATACTACCCTAGTTCTGAAATACTAAGCAATTTAGTGTTTTACCTATGTGACAAATGCCTTCAATCTTTTCATCACACCCCTGTTAAAATAAACCCCACCACCAGGAAACATATGAAGATAAGCTGTCATTTTAGATCCAAAGCCGACAAAATGGAAAAATAACAACATTTCAATTACAGCCAAGAGGAATGGGTGAGACAACATTTCTATTTTACGAGTGAAGAGAAACATTAATATCAGTTTGTCAGATTAATTTTGAGTGGAGCTAGGTGAATACTATACACTAGGTATCATCTTCCTCTAGAACTTCACACAGCAGCACCAGTTACTGTGCCAGCACAGACATCTTGCTCATAACAGTCCTGCTATGCTACATTACTTACATACGCACAGATCTTGCCTCAACACCATTAAAAACAAAATAAAGAAAAAGAAAGGTATGAGAGATGAAGAACAATTAAAATGGTATCACACGATCATATACTAGAGTGAAAGATCTAATATGAATTCTCCAAAGGCAAACAAAGGGTGTCTTCAGGAAAAATATTTCCTGAACGCACGGGCTTCATCTAACACTCATTTTCATCCTTCCATAAGGATGAAGTTCGTGATCAGACAGACAAATCAAAGCACCATGATGACTTCAGCAAAAGGAACACAGGTCTGTCTATTGCCCAAATTAATTTTTGGACTAAACCTTAAAAGAGCAGCTCAGACTTGGAAGAAAGTCAGAAAGGAATATAGGTGACAGACTAGTCACTGGCTTTAATCTTCCAGACTAAGACTTTTTTAAAAGCTACCCTATTATTACATCAATCTTTTCTTCACAGATTATAAGCATTTTCTTTTCTTCACCCCCTCTTTTTTTTTTTACACTATTTCTTTTATGCAACACTTACTTCCAAAATAACTATTACAATCTTTATGTTATAACATTCAAGACTACAAAGGCATGTGCAATAGAAAATCTTAACATCAGAAAACGGCGTCCAGATATTTGGGTCTGAGTTCCATACTTTGTAATGGCAATTCCAAGATTACAATCTCACATAAAGTATAATGCCATGGCAAGATGATCCTTAGTTCTGCTACTCTGCAATAAACAAACTCTATTGACAAGTGATTGTTAAAACTAACACACCATCAAGAAGGAAAAGAAACAAAAATCTTTGGTGAAAAAGAACACAGAACAAAAACTCCAGCAGTTTCATGTAGTGCAAGTGTTTCCACCATCACCCAGATAACATCTAACTAACTTAACAGATAAGAGACTCCAGCTGAATGATAAGCTGAGGTATGACTTCATTCTCCATAGCTTTGCAGGGCACAGTCATAGAGTCTAAATTAAGAAACCCTATCCCAATGTTGCAGCACTACAATAAGTTATATTACACGCTAAATTTTTGGTAGTCAATGTATTTCAATATTTCCTAGTGGACACCAAGCTGATCATGAGCCAACAGTACGTCCTTGCTCCAAAAAAGGCAAATATTATCTTGGGCAGCATTAGTTGAAGCACTGCCAGCAGATCAAGGGAGCTGACCCTCACCCTCTACTCAGCCCTAGTGAAGCCGCACCTGAAGCACTGTGCCCAGTTCTGGGCTCCCTAGAACAAATAAAACCAGGAGCTATAGGAGACAGTCCAGAAGAGGGCTATGGAGTTGACTAGGGGACTGGAGCACCTCTTGTATGAGGAAAGTCTGAGAGAGCTGGGACTGTCCAGCCTGCAGAAGAGAAGGCTTAACAATGCCCCTGAAGACAGGCTGCAAAGAGGACAGAGACAGGCTCTTTTCAGTAGTGCCCCATGACAGGACCAGAGGCAATGGGCACAAACTGAAACACAGGAGGTTCCATCTACACCATCAGGACACACTTTTTCAATGTGAGGGTGACTGAGCACTGGCACAGGTTGCCCTGAGAGATTGAGTATCTTCATCCTTGGAGATACTCAAAAATCACCTGGATGTTGTCCTGGGCACCTGGTGGCTCTGCTTCCGCAGGGGTTGGACCAGATGACCTCAAGAGGTTACTTCCAACATCTGCCATTCTGTGATTTCCCCTACGAAAGAAATGTTTCTCTAACAGACCTTTGCAGTATACTTAAGAGATTTCTGTCACCACTTCTGGCACATCAACATTGCCTGGAAAAGTGAAACTGTGCCTCAGCTCCTCTCCTGTCCAAGTTGTTGGTTTGAGTTGTGGAGGGCTTTTGCTGTTTGTTTGGCTTTACTACCACCAAGTAATTTTTTATTTTTTTAATATCTGCTTTAATGGGTCACCGAGTGAGAACACAATTATCAAATAAAAAAGGTCACTTGAATTTGGGGATAACAGTGCCCTAGCAACAGAGAATAACTACAAAGTCCTATATAGTATTTCTCACTACATTAAAAGAAAACAAATACATATATACATATACTGTGCATTTTCCATCAGTCAGCCAACCTTTCCAGAAAAAGGTGTTACTACAGCTGCATAGTAAGCTTCCACCATACAAAGAAAAATGCCATCAGAGGCGTCTCTACAAGCAAAGGACCTAGACTGAGCATCAATCCAGGATCTTATGCTTCATTTATAAGCCTGCAGAAAATGCTGTATCATCAGTAATAAGGCTGAATACCTGAAATGCACAGTTTCATTAGCTTGGTGAGAACAAAGTGTGGCAGCAGCATCCCCAGAGGCCCCAGCAGCAGGGTAGCGATGACATCATGCCAGTCTGTGCTTGGGCAGCCCTGATGCACAGAGGCCTGGAGAGACTCACTGTGTCCGGCTCCACCATGCTGGGGAGCATCCCGCTCCCCACTCTGCACCCACCAGCTCAAGTGCCAGTGCCTCTCTGCCAACAATGGACACTTATGAAGCAAATTGTTTCAACAGCACAAGGATTCAGAATCTATTTTTCAGCACAGAAGTAAGAACGGGGGGAAGGGGGACAAAACAGTGCACAATAACTCTTTCATTCAAAGAAGAAAGCCTTCCAGGAAGTACAAAGTATTTCAAAGCTTTATCCAAAACACACTGAAATCAACAGAGGCCCTTTCCATTTATATCAGTGGACACTGAAGGAGGCTGTAACATAAGACACAATCTGAAAGCATTATCAGTCACACTATCATGCATTATGAATAACACAACAAACTCAAGAAAAGGCACTGAAATTCCAGCTAGCTCATTTGCTGTAATGTTATCATAAATTTAGCCTCCTCCCCCTTGTTTCTCCCCCTCTTTTTTTTAAACCCTTTCCTCAATTTGTGCAAAAATCAGTCTCCAACATAAATAACAAAACCTATTCTCCTCCATACCCCACAACTTGTCAGAAGCAACACCATTATAGTATCACAGTGGAATAGCAGAATCCAAGATACACTGCACACTGCAGTTTTACGTGCTGTAGATGCAGTCCTTGACCAGGAAAGTAAATATAAGAACAGAAATGCTCCAGCTTTCAGATCTGTGCACTCAGACAGAGTATTTTAAATAAAGCAGCGATATCTTCCAGGTTCCTATTAGATAGCTAGCTCAGAATAACACACTGAGAAAAGTTATTTATGTTTCTATCAAGACCAGAGAGTATTACTGAGTGTGCCTTGCACAATGTTACACAAATAGATACATAATAAATGAATAACAAAAACAACACCAGAAATTGTTTTCAATCTAGAAACTTTGCTCACCAGTGATTTCATCAAGAAAAATCTAGGGAACCTCATGTATCTTTCAATTAAATTGTACTGCATTTTGTTCTTTTGGGTTTCTTAAATCAAACTGATGTTGTAAATTAAAGTGTCACTACAGAATTGATCAATGTGCTGCATTCAGTCTTCAAGTCTCAAATTGTAGTCTACAGTTATTTTAACATCAGACAAACATGAACCCTTTTAGGGTAAAATACCGCTCAGGGTGAGAAATTCTGTTTGAAGCCATTAGAAGAAAAAAGAAACAAAACAAACAAAAAAGGAAGCTTCCATGATAGCCAAAGTTTAGGTGCGTTCAATGTCAGTCAGTTCTAGTAAACCAAATTTAATTCCACAAAAAACAAGATTCCATTTAGTGAGGGAGCATTTAAATACAATGATGTAAAAAAATCTCTTGTGACATCTTGTAAAAACGAAGCTAATTAAACGGTGGGGGAAAAGGAGCACATCACTGGTCAAGTTCTTAGTTCAAATACACAAAATAACTTTTGATGTTAGGTCAGGTTTTCACCACTGCATTCCTGTATCTTTCTGGACAGGAAAGGATACTAAGCAACAATCTAATTTAACTGAAGCCAGTACACTGAAAGTAAAGCTGAAGCAAGGTTCTGCTAAAACAAAGAACAGATTTTAGCCTCAAAAACACAGGTTTGACACAGTGTTGTGGCACAGTTTGACACAATTTAGCTGTGTTTTTGGTGTCATCATTCTCATCTAACAGAATAAATAGTTCCTAATCTGATTTCTTTTCTGATACTGCTAGAATTCTTACCCTATGCTACAACAAAACTTCATATTGAACAAGCAAAAAGTCTTTTGCTTTCTCTCCAGAACCTGATTCATTAAGATTCCCTGCATGTTTCAAATGTCCAAAAGCGTGACTAAAAGTTGATAAATGCAGCCAAGCTCCAAGAGGAGTGCAGTATATCACTGCTAAGATAGAGATGACCTAAAATGATAACCACGGCCACCACAGCGCCTTCCCTTTGAAAAATCCGTTTACGAGCGGTACTGTGTCGGGCTTGTCAGAAGTTGGGTACACTTCCACGCACACACGGCTGTGCACAGCTGGCCGTTCCTGCAGGTCGAGCACTCAGGGTAGCTACACAGACCCCGACGCGCCGGTGCCCGGGGCGGGGGGCGCTCTCCCGGCTACCCCACAGCGCCC
>JAOEHX010017608.1:0-12592 GCA_025448015.1 Bolborhynchus lineola
GCCAGGTTGGACATAGCCTTGGGTGGCATGGTTTAGTGGGAGGTGTCCCTGCCCATGGCAGGGGGGTTGGAACTAGACGATCTTAAGATCCTGTCCAACCCAAACTCGTCTGTGATTCTATGATATGGTAAAATGTCCTATGTTAAATATTTCTTCCTTTTTCTTTTACAGTCCCCAGTTACTGAGACATAAACACTTGTCCTGTTACATCCTATCTCCTCAACATATAGAGGTACTCAACACCTGAACCCTTTAATAATGTTTACTTTTAACCCCGACTCCAGGTTAGAAGCATATTTAGAATTTTGGCATGAAAGCCAAGGGCTGTTTTACTTGTGTGTCACGTGCACATCCTGCACTACTGATATAAGAAAGCAAATCTATTTTTGCCAAGAAATAAATGATGAGGTCTACAGGTAATTAAAGCACAGTTGCCTTCCTTAGTTCGTAGGCAACATAAAATGACAGCTGCAGGTGATAGGAATCACACTTAAGGACTTCACTTACAGTATGCAGCAAAGGCAATCTATTGCTTCTGTTTCCAGCTGTGTGAGCTTTAACCACCTCTGTATTTCAGACAGCACAGGCAGTTCAGATGTATGCTTGCCCACAGCAGTGCCACTTATCTGGCAAACCTGACAGGCTGTTGAATCAGAGCTGTATATACCATGCAGACATGGCCTCTGCAGCCTGGTCAAGACGTATATCAGATTTTTCAAGATGGTAACTCTGCTAACAAACTGTGCCAGGGTAGATGTCAGTGGAGAGGCTGCTCTGCTGCTGACATGTCACAGGACAAGGAATGCATATAAGTTTTGGCCATTTACGTCCTGCCAATAAATCTGCATGTGCTGTTGCACTTGTGTCAAGTGGAACCTAAATAGCTGAGTAACAGAAATGGGTTCATTGTACCATGACTTCACATGGCTTTCTTTTTCTGGGATTCAGAGTCACCTTTGTTAAATATATGTAACTCCATTTCTACAAAAAGTCATGCTGCTGAAGTCTTTCTAGCATGCACAAGTTTAAGGTCATACAGAATGTGCCCAAAGTTTATAAAATAATTCCTCTCTCCATGCTTTTCTAAACCTTTTCTGTTTTCAGAACCCCTGGACAACTTTTAGATATGGTCTATATAAGCCATCACTAGTAATTAAATTTGTCTCTTTTCTTAGGATAAGCACGAAACATCTGTCACAGAAATTAAGTGAGAAGACCAGATGCAAAGTTTTCCTTAAAACTGCCAAAAGCTCACTTCCTCAGTATTTCTACCTTCACATATTATTGCAGCTAACACTTGCCCTGGAATTGAGTCCAGGTAAACCCATGGAGTGGTTTTGAAAGGCAGATATATAGACAAATATATAAATTTGTGTGCTATTACCAAATCCCATAGCACTGACTTATGCTTGCAAGTGAAGACTTCCCTCCTCAGTCCTGGAGGAGTTTCCTCTGATGCAGTTATACATCTGGGTCAATGACGGTACACTTATTAAAAGCCTTCCACTTAACAAAAGAGGTTTGTGAAAACTGTGCAGAGCCAAGAAATTGTTCGTGTTATCTTGCTATATTTTTTAGAGAAGTTACGAACATATTTCAGCTATCTAACACTGATCATCTTCCTGTAGGAAATTACTCGGCATAATAAAACCTTCACTTAACACATTAGAGATCTAGATTTTTGCCTTGCCCTCTTTGAAGATAACTAAAAGTAAATAGTTATTGCCACCCATTAGATACTATGCCACGGCATACTTTTCTCACCAACACACATTGTGTGTAATTGCAGGGCAAAAGCTTTTTCTTTTCCTTTTTCTTCTTAATATATTTTGCATACTTATATAATGTTTTAATAAACAGCGCCTCCTTCTACTGTAAAAATGCAAGGCAAGAAAGCTGACAGAAAAATAAAATGGGGAAATGCATGTAATTTCTGTCATCTTCTAAATGGAGAGCATTTTCATTAAAACCGACAGGCTGTCAGCTGTGACAAAACCAAAGTGTTGAGTGTTCTGCCTTCTATACTTCAAAAAGTGTTTAGAAACACACTAGGATGGGAATCGACAAGCTCTTATTGCCCTGTTGATCTAGGGGAGTGCTTTCTTCTTGAGGCTCATTTAATTTAATTGCTCCAGCTTTGCTGTAACAAAGTCTAATATTTTTGACTCACCTACTTCATATGCCAAATAAGGATTTTTTTTCACGGAACATGCTTTCACATAAACTGAAGCTTTTTGTTTGTTTGGCTTCAAGGGAGGAAGGCAGAGAAGCCTCCTTCACAACAATTAAAAAGTACACTGTCAAAATATAGCTTATCATTCCCATTTCTTATTCCTCCTCAGTAGCGTTCGTATTAATGCCTTGAAAACTTGATTATAATAATTTCAGCATCTGATTTTCAGAGACATTGAAAGCGTACATCTTTTATGGCTGTCAACACTTACTGCCTTTCAAAACCTTGTTCGATATCTGTAGTATTTATTTCATTCAAAAAGTTCAAAGGGTGTTAGGAACCCTTACAACCTTTTGCCTTGATGAGGTGGTCAAGCATAGCAACTTATTACTATTTAAAATTTAAATGTTTTACTGAGAAGCTTACTGAGATACGTTGATAAATGTGCATAAGTCAGTGGAAAACCATCGAATGGAACCCATAATTCTTTCTCCAAAATCTCATGCCTCAATGTGAGACTGAAAACAAAATGTATAGATCCAAGGACTAGAAATACCATTAGAGTCATTTATTCTCACCTTTCATGCTTCACTCATTAACTCCTACACTAAATCCATATCTGGAAGTTAAGCTATAACTTTTTTAAAAAGACATTAGTCATGATTAAAGATTTATTGTAAGCTGAGAGGATGTGATACTCCTAGGTAAATTATTCCAATGCTTAATTATTCTCTCTTTTGAAAGTTAGTGTATTGTTTTTGTGGTCTATCTAGCTTTGACCCCAGATATTGGATCTTACTGCATCTTTGTTAAAGATTTCCTCTGCAATCAGAAATCTTCTGCCAATTTAAGTATTTGCAGAACATGAGGAAATTACCTCTTAAACCATCTTTCTCTTTAATTATACAGATTGAACTTCTTAAATCATTTACTGTGAATTATTCATATCTTGAAATAACCTGTTTTTTGCCCAGAACCTTAACAACTTCTTAAAGTTCTTTTTTTAAATTTGGAATGTGCACATAAGTTCAGTAATGTTTATGACAATCACAAATGCAAAATGTCACCACTCTTTCTCTATACAAATTTTGCTTCCGCTTATGCATCCAGGAATTACAGTAGTCATTTTATCAATGCTAACATGCTTCAGTTATTCATGGAAAACTGTGGTCTCCTTTTCAAAGTCATAGATTTAGAGAACAGATTTCCCTACTCTGTAGATGCAATCTATTGTCTATCTGACTTGACACTAGAACAGGCTGTATGAAAGACTACATGTTCAAATCGGACCTCCTTATCATATGATCCAATTTCCCTGTGCAGCTCACCAAGTCATATCATCATTTGCCATTACACAAATGTTTGAACAGTTTGCATACTTTATCAATGTGACTTTCCTTAGCTAAATTTCACTCATTAATGGAAACTTTGAACTTATATCTTCATCTGAAATACCAAACCACTTGATTTGAAGATACATATTTCAAAGTAGTAAGATATTGAAGAGAACAAACAGGGAAGAGGAAGAGGAAACTGGGTCATACCTAGGTTTGACCAACTTGAACTATTGGCTCCAAATCCCACAACATTTTAGAAACACACCCCTTATTTTACTATCTGCTGACTAGTGCCTTAAAAAACCTAAGGACTTCATTAAAGTTGAGCTTCATTAGCAAATCGTGCTCATTTCTCTAAGTGAGAAGAGGTCACATTAATGACTATGAAATTGTGCTTACGTAAGATTTTTAATGCTTTCCATTAGAGTGTATAATATCAGAGATTAAAATAAATTTTACAGGTCTGAGTAATAAGTTAAAATGATTCTGTTTAGGTTTCCTATGTGAAATTGTTCTCATGTATAATTCATAAGAACATGTGAACACTTTCCTGTCAAATTAGTGCTTAATATTCTTTTATGAAAATAAGAATATTTTAAAACTGTAACATAAATTATTCTTTTATCATGCCCTTTTACCCCAGCATGCCGGTAGTTTTAAACAGGGGTAATGTTATCCTCAAGATCATTTAAAATATCATATTTGATTTTCATTTTGTTGGAAACACATCTAACAGCATTACATTATTGCAGTCTAAATTGGGTTGATAGAAATTAAGAGAACAGATGGCTGTTCTAATAGTGTACCAAATGTTAATACAGAACAAACAAACTTTTATCAGCTCTACTTGTCTCCTCCTCTGGATAGAACTGCTTCTGCTAAGCATATTTCTAGTGTGACCTGTGTATGAAGGGGGAGAAACCTTCCCACAGAGCCAAAGTAGAGAGTAACCTATAACTCAGTTTTATAATGCTGCTAGAACATCATTCTCAAACCAAAACAATCTGCTGCTCTGGGCATGGAAAACGTGCTAAGAGCAGCCATGCTTAAACTGTGTCCTGAAGTCACAATCCTGAGAATGCTTTAGATCCTGAACCAAAGATTAGATGAGGAAAAAAAGGCATGTAGGCAGGTAAGAATTTCACTTTTCTAAGCAGCACTCATACTGTGCTCTACCTACCTGAGACACCTGGGGTGTTGCTCAGAGTAGGTGGTGCAGACAGTCCAAACATGATGACAGTCCTCTGACCAGCCCAACCTGTCCCCTGGTGATGTAGCCAAATCTCACAGGCCCTGCTGGCAGACCTTAGAGAAGATAAAACTGATTTTTTTTTTCAGTTCTTCATATTCCCTCAGCTCTGGGAATTGCACTTTTGGAAAGTGTTGCTCACTACGCTCTCCCTGTCTGGAACATAACCTGCAGCTGGCTTCCAGGAGAACACAAGCAGGAGAGAGCAAAGCCATGCTACTGCCCTTCCTTAAGTAGGGCAATGACCTTTCTTAATCAATCACTTTCAATTGCAATGAAATTAGTCCTCCCTTGTATTGTCACCTCCACCATTCAGGCATACATGTTGAAGAACCAATTATTTATTTGCATTACATGCCTGGTCTTTGTCTCTCATAGATATGGGGTCTGATAACTGGAGAGGCCACCATGATTGTGATTCAGCGGTAAAGCTTCTCAAGTGTCACCATAGTGTGACGTTACTCATGAGGAGTTAAAGGCTCTGATTTTCACATTTTTTTCCTGGCAGAAAGAAAGAAAGAAGAATAAAAGCAATAGGAAGTGTTTGTCTGAAGCAAAAGAGGCTGCTGACATATTTGATCTATTGTTCCATGCTCCTTAAAGTTCACAGAGATGCATCTCTATCATAAGAATGAGCTTGCAGGTCTGAAGTTTTCTTCAGTCCCACAGGAGAGAGAATTTTTTTATTTTCCTTCTGGTTTTGGGGGTGGGTGTGTATGTATTTTTGGGGAGTTTTTTTTCTTGTTTGTTACGGATGTTGGTGGGGATTTTTTTACGTTATTTTGTGAAGGGTCTTTTTTGTACCTCTTTTGTTGGTTGGTTTGTTTTGTTGTTTTTTCCCAAAATGAAATTTGGGAATTTAAAAACAAGCCAGCAACCTCATATGAGGTATCTGTTTATTCTATAGGCACATAATCTGTTTTGAGTTCAATTAATAGTAACTGAGGTTATTTTTCTGCAAAGAATTAAGGATGTTTATAAACATTTCCAATCCTATGGCCTGACATGGTTCCAGTTGTAACACGGATTCTAAACTTTGCAAAATTTATGTAGAACTGATACCTCATAACTCAGATCTTTTCATACATCATCACTCTTTAGCCCTCCCACTTAGAATCATAGACTCATAGAATCATAGAATAGTTTCAGTTGGAAAAGACCTTAAGATCATCAAGTTCCAAGCCCACCTGCAATAAGCAAGGACAACTTGTACAAAACCATGTCACCCAAGTCTCTGTCCAACCTGGCCTTGAACACTGCCAGAGATGGAGCATTCACAACTTCATTGGGCAACCCGTTCCAGTGCCTCACCACCTTACAGTAAAGAACTTGTTCCTTATCTCTAACCTAAACTTCCCCTGTTTAATTTTGAACCTACTTCCTTTGCTTAACCAGGTCCCTCCTTAAGAAACATCTATTGTGATGGGAGCTCAGTATTAAATATGACATTCAAGTAAATCTGTTACTGAGAAAAGGAGTGAGGACACGAAATAGTTTCCATTTGATCTTTATAAGTAGAAAAGCTTAAAGAGGAAAACAGTTAACATAAAACTGCTATTATTTTGGTACCTATAGCTCTAAGGAATGTTAGGGAACAACTATGTCTTTCTGTATCTCTCCAAAGAAAATGACTTTAGAGAAATTTCGATCCTGTAGTGTTTACTTCTCCATATTAAAATGACTTATTGTCATTCATAACTTGAGATTTTGTGAAAATATTATTTCTAGATTTCCCGTAACATTTTGCATTCAATGTTACGAGCTAAAAAACCAAACCTGTCTGTTTCTTGCATATAGAACCATAACATGAATAAAATTGAGAGGAGAGAGAAACAAAGAGAAAGAAAAAAAGAAAAAAAAAAAAAGATAAAAAAAAGACAAGCAAATAAGAGAAAGAAAGGGTAAGGGAGGAGGGAGTGAAATGAAGCTCCTGTTTTGGCTTTATAAATTGAATTGAGAGATTATCTGTTGAATCAATTACAGCCTTACCATAGGAATAAATGTTGTGGTACCATATTGGGTTCACATTCAGATGAATTGAGGCCTGAAAAGAATGCTCCAAAATCAAACAGGTTCTGAAAGCTGGTGGTATCTATATAACCAGTTTTATTTTCTTTAAATTCAACTGTAGCATGAATGTTTCTGGTTTTGCATTTCTGTAATCATAGAATAAGGAAAGACCTATGAGCATTAGCGCTATTACATGCGCAGTGCTATCATTTTCTGAATAAGTGTGGATACTAGGATAACGTTAGACTGTTAGACAAATACACAGAACACGTTTTATCACCGCCTTGCTCTTTGTGAGACTGCAAAAGATGTATTTCATGCCAATTGTTCATACCAATTCCACTTACATTATGTATAGAGTATTCAAGTTTTAGAAGGGAGGAATAGGCATGTTGGTTTGTTTTTTTTTAAAACCATAAATAGATGCAGGAGCTGTGTTTATGTGTACATAGACTAGGTTATGTTAATTGTTACTACTTTATGATTGGATAGTATAAACATGACTGATCACATAATGTTTATATTTAAATGTTCACCCTCTTAATCTTTCATGAATATATTAGATATGTGAAGCTACAGTTCTCTACCCGCTGTTGTTAACTGTCAGTCCTACAGGATATTAAATAAAACTGCCATAATCTTTAATACTGCAATTTGAGATTATTTGAGTCCTTGCACACGTTGCAGTAGAAGCTGATTTCCTTATTTTAGCTAGAAAGAAAGCAGATAATTTTAAATCACTAGCTAGTTTTAGGGCTCTGATTAAAGAGGATTCAGCTTTGCCTATGATATATGGAGCTGTCTGGGGGATTAAAATTTATTCTCTCAGGCTTTTGCTGTTGAATCCCAAGTAAATAAATAGTCTAGAGCTGACCAGTGGCTTAGCACAAATAAACTTATGCTTTGTACTTTACAACATCAAGGAACATAACCCATCTCTCCTATCTGCATGTAAATTTAAACACAAGCTTCCTAAGTAAAGGAAGAATCTCCATCTCCTCTGGCCAGAACAGCAGCTGGTTTGTGTCACTGCCATCAAATGTGCACATTAATGGTTTATAGCTTCAAAGTCATTGTGTATGTAGAATAGGTACTATTATAGACAATATGATCAGAATAAATCATAGCCTCACACACACAGAATTACAAGTGTTACCAGCAGCAGAATTATTTTGAGAAACTGCAAATAATCAATATTATGCCACATTAATTAGAGCAGCTGCAGCTCTGTGGCCTCACATGTTTAACCACATTTATTATACAGGTGACCGTGAAGGTAATGAAGCCTCTCAAACTGAAGGAACAGTTTTATGGGAAACTTAGAACAGTACCCACTTCCCTTCATGAGAAAATCTATTCAAATATTCACAAGATATCTAAGCATTCAGGTTTTTTTTTTTAAGGTATAAACTGTGACTAACAGACAAAGCCTCATATGGTACATTCTAATGCAGTATTTTCAAAAATTACTTAAGTGTAAAATTTGGGAAACCTCAAAGATTAATTTGGTTTTAGGGTAATGACTTAGGAAGGAGTTCTTACCTTGCTCACTCATTTTAAAGAAATAAACCTATGCTGTTTGGATAAAAAATACTCAGAATATTCACTGTGGGAAGAAGTAGCTTCACTAGGAATTACAGCTAAATTACCTTCCCCTGGAGACTCTTGGCCAGTTTCCTGGCAAAAGAGTTCCAGTTTTCAGTGAATAATCTTAAAGAAAAGGCAATTAATGATGTGCATTTCTATCTTTTTGAATGAGAAAATAATGTTAAGTCTATGGATTCACTTTTCAACAGCTCTTTAAATATCAAAACATTTTTAAAATTTCCCTTACCATTAGCTGCGTACTACTTTTCATATAGAAACATGTTCTCTCTCATCCACACTGATTCCCACTCTGAACATACCCAGCTATGGAATATGATAGGAACCTAGGTTTACCCTTCCACACAACACAGGTGAGACACAGAGTTCTATTTTATACATTTTGTAATTTTAACTTTCATTTCTGACTACCACTTGTACACTTAGAAAACAGTCTGACAATCTAGTACCATCTTTTAGGACTCTATACACATTCTCCTCAGTATAGAAATGTGTGGAGCCTTCATTGGGTTTCTATGCAGCAGAACACGAAAACAATTGAAGAACCAGTGTTTTAAACAGAAGAGACAGAACATCAGGATGATATTAGTAAGAGCACAGGTATGTAAAGACTGTCCCATGCAGAAAATGAAACTAAATAATTCCTGCAGACCCTGATCCAGTGAAATTACTCCATAAAGGGATATTAGAAAAATAGCACCTAAGTATTATACAAGATACATGTATAATCAACTGCTGGAAGAAAAAGAAACCACATGCTGATTTTAAATTGAAATAACTGCAAGCAGTTCCTGACAATCTGATTGCAGAATGTATTGCATTAGCATATGAGGATTTAGCATTTCATGCCTGCAGACCTCATTTTTTTGTGGGTTACAAAGATTTATAATTCTTAAAGCATTTCAATGATCAGAAAAACTTTGAATGTGAGTTATAATGTTATAAGTAGGTATGGTTATCGCATTGCTTTCTGGCTTTGTCGAGTTAGGATCTTTGCTGACATCTCTGGCAAACTAACTTTAACAATAAAATTGAGTTCAGGAAATATAACTTTTCAGCATGGATTTAATTCACAGTGCAATTCTTGCTAAGCATCAACTCGAGATTATGGGATATTTCACTACAGCTTAATTTCAAAGATATGTGTGAGATAAAGCTTGCAAGGATGTGTAGTTCCAGACCTTCTCATAAAGATTGCTTTGATTATGTACTATTAATTTCCTTAGTCTGGCAACAGAAAGACAAATAAAATTGTAAGCACAACAAACATAATTCCTTTAGAATAAATGTAAGTATTTTAGGGGGCTTTATTGCCTTCTCTGAACTGTTCAGAGAATTATGACTTAGAAGCTTTTCCAGATATCAGGAACATTATGCAAATATGTCCAAATACATTTCTTAGGTAATTTGTCTATTTTTATTTGATTGAGAAATTGAGGCACAGTAAAGCTAATTGCATTGCCTAATCTTATTTTATGTGCTTGCGGCAGATTTGGGAATACTGAATCCCAGTCCTGGGCTTAGAGTATAAAAGCGTCCTTTTCACTTCTCATGTTACATATGCTGCCTGAAGACCTGCCAGATACTATGTGACCATTTATGCAGGTACACAACAAGGATGCAGTTTGAATATGTAAAGGTCTGTGTATGAGCTAAAAATTACTGCTATTCTATTGTTTCAATTGTCAGAGTGTCCGCAAGCATTCTGTCTCTGCTTTGCACTGTTGCAAATTTTGGACAAAGGCCTTTGGCCAGATTAATGTTCCAGGCAAGCCTGTGTTAAACATTCTTCTGTTTTTCCCTAGTTTTCCCTATACTTAATGATACAATTAGTTCCACAAATGATGACAAGCAACTATTTTGTTAACCTTTACAGTTCTGTTTAGGGTTGCATGGTACCATTTATTAAGCAATGAGAGTCACCATAATGTGTTTTCTCGTATCTCTTAAAAGATGAATATTAAGAAGACAGGGGTATGTTAAAATAAACTACTTCAAACTCATATTCTAAATATTAGACTTTGGGCTGAAAGTCACACAAAATATTTTTTCCACATCTAAAACTAATTTTTGAAGAAGCTTAGCATTAGGTTTAAAAAAAATCACCAACAAAAAAAATGTCAAAGCAGACAGACACCAGCATTGCCTGGACCTTCAGCAATGCTCTGGAGCAGCTATTCTCTCTTCCTTTATCTGCACAGGCCTTTAAAGAACATGTCGAGTCATAGAATTTGTCAGTGTCATATAACATTAGCACAGATGGTCTTGACAATGCAAATAGCATTTACACATGAAGATCTATAAAATTGACATTTCTTGCATTCCCAGAAAATGCAAGCAGCATAAAGTTGCCTAAACAGGACTGATCTGACAGATATGCCTATACATGTACAGCAAGTTCAGTCTATGCAAGATGTGCAGAATTTGAAGTGCATACTTTGCACCAATGATTGGTGCAGAACTGTTGTAATGCATACATGTAAGTCAAACACATCCATGATGTCTTGTACAACGGTAGATGTAGACAGTCAACTGCATGCACAGAATTTACCTTTAAAGGATTAGCACATTGGGATAAAATACACCTCTAAGTAGAGGAGTGTTAAGAAATCTGTGAGCTGTATATGTATGTTTCATTAAAGCTATCAGAACATGGCTTCAAAGGCATTTAAAATCACATACAAGTGATCAGTTGTTCTTGCTTGTGCATGATATTTGCCTGAAAAGGGATGTGACTCTGCACAGTGTTTTAAATGCATAAGGTCTAAAAATACTCCTTTTTTGGATAAATTCATCTAAAGGAAGGATATTCTCACAATTCGCCTCAATGCACTTATTTTTCCCGAGAAGGCACAATGCAGTTTTGAGGACTTGATGTTTTACATGAACATTTAAGAAATGCTAATGTTAGTTAAATAAGAAAATTTTTTAATGATTACCCTTATTTTTCAAAATCAGGTACCAAAAAAGCAAGGAAGAAAAAGCTCTGAACTAAAACTGTTTTTTTTTTCACTTTCCTTGATATTCAACTTTAATTTTGTTATGCTTTTTAAGGCAGCAAACAGCTTAGGGATGCGGACAGCCATAAATGAATCTTACAAAAAGAAAATTAATGTATCAAATTCTGACAGCTATAAGGCATTTATTCTAAGCAAATTCTGCATTGCTTCTGTCTCCTGAGCAACTGTTTGGGTCAACAATATTGCTTTCATAGTTCAGAAGCTCTCAGAAGAAAGCCAGTTCTTCTTTACTCCAATCCTCTTGGTCAATGCCCCAAGAATTTGTATCACTGAGCCTAGAATTTGCATTCTACAACCATGTCCAGTCGAGACACAGTATCTCCCTCCCTAGAACATTTTCATTAAAAAGGTAGAACACACATGCAACCCCAGTATATTGAGCCTCTCTAACTTTACATTCTTGCTGGAGCAAAAGGATCATTGTACAAAGCACAGCACACTGCAGAGCAAAGAACACAGAAGATAGGAAATAAAGAAATAATAAATAGATAAATAAAATAACAAAATAAATGAATAAAATCCAAAAGATCTTAAAGACAATATACCATGCTTCATTTTTTTTTTCTGACAGTAACACTGGCCCCCAAGTCTAGTAAGGAGCAGTTCAATAACGATCTAGGGCTGGTCTTCAATAGAGACTCAACAGCTGATAGCCCTTCTGTTCAAATTGACAAGAGCACAAAGAAAGGCTTGAATAATTAATTGAAATGGCTGCATGTGATTTGATTGTGTGACCAACCTGTTAGACTTACTTGCTTTGACCTAATCTTTCAAGATGAGATATTAAACCTGAAACTCTTCCATACAGAGACTGCGACACAGTCTGCTGACTATATCCATGAGACAATAGGTGCCAAAGGAGAGACCAGATTTCACTTGAGTGTCTGGGATTCTGTACTGCAAGCCTCCTTTGGTTCTATCTAAAGTACTTATAAATTCTACTGTACAGATGCAGTCATCACTAGAAACCGCCATGGGGAAAGAAAGTGACATTACCAAAGGTAACATCTATTCACTAATTGATTTCTTCCTATTTTAAAAAACCAAAACAAAACTCTCTCTCACCTATTTTCTGAGACACTTTTTAGCAAATATTTCCTGTAATAATTTCCCATTTAAATCAAAGCTGCAAACACCAGAACATTCAGAAGTAATCAACGTGATTAATACCATTTCAAACATAACCTGCACTTCCTTT
>JAOEHX010017609.1:0-37570 GCA_025448015.1 Bolborhynchus lineola
TTGCCTATGAACACAGCCTGTAGAAGTTAACAGAGAATAGAGTTCTGCAGATGCCACATCAAGTCATCTTCTTTTGTAAAGTGGAAACTGAAGATGAACACAGCAGTTCAGAGGCAAGGAATAAAACCTATTCGCATTAACCTCTACTCATTTCTACAGCTGAACCTGAGCTACCTTTCTAGCTTCTTGAATAATCTTGGTTCCAGAGGGGGATCATATGCGACTCCCTCTCTCAACACATAGCTGGACAAGAGTTGAAAAGAAACAGGGGCCTCAAGACCCAAAACTGAGAAAGTGTGTGCCCCTGAACTGGTAATGCTAATGCCAGTGACCATTTGCCAGACCAAGCAGCAGGGAACTACTAAATGGGGGAAAAAAAAAAAAAAAATGTCAGCTTGAAAGAAATATCCAAGCAGCATAAAAATTTGTAACAAAGGGGAGAGAGAAGAGGATGACATGTTATCAGTAGGACATCAGCTTGGTATTTGCCAGAAGGAACCCCAACAGCATCAAAGCCTCCACCTAAGTCTGAGGGAGGTGGGTGTTGTACCCCATGACAAGGACTGTGAGAGGAGTGCATGCAAAAGAGGGCAAGTCTGTAACAGGGAGTAGAAAATTTAGGGATTAGTTCTAAAAAAGTGTTTAGAATTTTGTAGGAACATATTAATATTTCACAAGTGCCAAGAATTATCTATGATATGGCAGGTTGTTTCTGAATGTATAGTACACTGATTGCCAGTTAATTACAGACCATTAATAAGCCAATAAACACCCTTGATTGTGATTCAATTTAAAGAATATAAATTGATTTTACCTCTATGACAGTTGTTTGGGGTTTGGTTTGGGGTTGTTTTTTGTTTTGTTTTCATTAAAACACTTATTTATCTTTCTTTTCTCCTTACTTCTGTAGCTATTTGAGACCATAACTGACGTCATATGTTCAAATATAGTAATTCCAGCTGAACTGAAACCTGTTTTTTAATCAATACTATTTTTGGCTTTGCAAATGAGAATTGCCAAACACCATCAAAAAGATGACAGATATAGCAAAACATAGGATGCTTATGAAAACCAAAATTATAAAACAAAATTTGTCTTCCATCACATAAGTGTCATATATCTGATCCCAAATCACATGAAAAATTCTACAAGTGCATGCAGTGCTTCCCTATAGCAATTGATTAGGCAATTAATGCTCCAAAATGAAAACAGTATTAAATTAGAAGCTTGATTAGATATTTGAAGAAAACTCCAGAGAAAATCAAAACAATGCAAGTTTCAATTAATAAAAGCTGTCCTTTCTTGCAAAATATTCTAGTCAAAGTATTGTCACCAAAAAAAAATTTCCTTGGGAAAATACATGTTAAATAAAGAACCTCTATAAAAACTACATTTTAAATCATCTTTCTGATGTATTCCCTACTCTTATTACCAAGTGCAGGAAAACAATGGGGAAATAAAAAGACATGTTTTATGCTGCAGAGCTAACTTAAGAGTCAGCATCTTCAGGCTGGAGGGGAGGCAAAAGACAAATATTGTTTGTGAACACATGCACTGCCAGGTTAAGCAAAGAGACAACATTTAGTATCTGCTGCTCACCCTGTACCAGGTGGAGCTATAGGTTCACTTCCACATATCTAGTATGAGAGCAGAGGTTTCCACTACCCTACTTCTTCAGCTTGGCTTGTAGAAAATCCTGAACTAGATAAAAAGGGATCATAAAAATATGTGGGTTTTGGCAGGGTAAATTTCATTTCACCTTTCTAACTGATGAAAACTCTTTTAACAAGTTACTTCTGGTAACTCATGACATGCTTTAACACTGACCTAGTAAGAAGTTGATCTTTTACTTTTACTAAAGCCATTGAACAGGACATCCAAGTGGATAAATATTACACTATGCATATAAATTTTCTTATCAAAATAGTCTGAGTGGCATTTGGTTCCAGAGATTCAAGTCCTAAACAGATGCTTCAATCCTTGCATTACAGACAGAAAAAATATCAAGGTAATCAGCATCACAACATCAGTATGCTTTATAGCGGAATTAAAGGTTCAAAGTAACTTAAAAGTAAATAATGTAGCAATGATTTATCTCAAAGGAATACTACTGTAACCACTGAATAATTACAAGCAATGGTATTTATTAGTATGCAAAGGAGTTCAATCTGTTTTGCTTCCAGAGCAGCTCAAAGGATAAAAAGCCAAGGAAGCGGTACACATTATAATAAATCACACACAAAAAAATTCCCTCTTTGTTTCAGTGAACATCTTTACTCCGGAGGCACAGAGTGTAGAGCTTCTTGCTGAAAGAAAAAAGAAAAAAAAAAAAGTCTTTTTAATTTCTATTTCCAGTGATGCATTGTGCCTTCAGAACTCATTCAGTTGAAAAAGTACAAAGGTTTCCATTTACAGAAGTTTTGTCAAAATGATTACAGAAGTTGTCATGGAACAATTTCCAAAACAAACTGTGTTATTTTCCTTTTATGGTCCCCTTGACATTTTTAGTTCTTTAGTGGTGGCAGAAGTTTCTATTTCCACAAGAGTGGCAGTGTTTTCTTTGATAAATAGCAAAGTTAAAAAAAACAAAACAAAACAAAAAACAACACACAGGCATCTGGGAGTGTATTGAAAAGCCAAAACACCGTTAACTTCTTTGTGTTTGTATGTATAAATTTACATGTATAGGAGAAAAATGAAACAACAGAGGTAAGATAACATTTTTAAAGCATTTTAAAGATACTGCTTCCCACAAATGTGTACATATGCATCTTTACAGACCCACTGTGAGCAAATGACAGAACAAAAATTATATATGTATGCTTTCAGAAACCACACAAAAGAAAGGGGGAACTGTAAAATAAAATCTTAAGAAACATGTCAATTCATTTTAGCAGGACATGAAGAAACACAATATATAATCTAAGAAAACAGGGCTCTACTACATCAAAATAAAATGAGCAGTTTAAACAATATGGTCAACTATATGCTACTGTGCTGTTTTATAAAAAAATGTTATACTAAGACATTAAGAGATGGAGGGGGAGCTCAGAATTTGATATGAGGTGTTTGCTCCATAAAAATAATGATAAATGTCTTAAGAAATGTAATTTCTTGCAGTCATCTCACAGAAAATTTGTGAATAGTTGATACGATCCTCTAAGATGCTCAGAGCGCAGTTCCCTTACATATTAATGGACAGTGTATCTATCAGAACTACTACCTACACAACAAATCTGCAGCCTGTCAGACTACAGGAAATCTCAGCGGTACACATCCTGCATTGTAATATGAGTTATTTTCACTGTCTCTGTAAGTTGAAATAAAAGTAACTTAGAAACATCTTGGTATTTAAAGAGTGTTTGCCCCAGACTTGAGTGATGCTACTGTCAAATTAGCCTCTTAAAACAGAAACTAAGGAGACTTGGATTCCCAAGAGAGTGTAGAATGCAACAGCTGGTTTCTAGTTTCCACACTATTGCACTTTCACATTTAGACTTGCTTTCACTTACAATTCAGAGAACCACAGAATCATACAGCTTAGACAGGATCTCTGGAAGTCATCCATTCCTACCTGTTTTGAGCTGGGCTAGTCAGAGCAGGCTGCTCAGGAATACTACAGTGAAGTATTAAGTATCTCCAGAAACTGAGATTCCTTCCCTCACCCAATCTGTTCTGGCTTTTGACCACTTTCAGGATAAAAATATTTTTCTTATATATATATATACATATGTATATATATATATATATACATATGTATATATCCATCTGGAATTTTTGACATTACAGCTTCTGTCCTTGGACTGCCTATCTACCATACATAACCCCAGTAGCAAAAATCAGCACAGTATTAGCAAGTTACCTAAGTATTTATGCAAGATTCCAACAAGTCTATATAGTACTTCACTGAAGTGCAGGTCATCGCATCTTTATTATTGCTGGTATTATCCTGAATACGAATGCACAAGAAACAGCTCCACACCATGTTATATCAAAATCAATCTCCAGGTAGATACGTGCTGATCTGTCAGCAACAGAACAGTGGTAGCTAGAATATATAGCCAGTACCAGCTATTTTCTGATGATGAAGCCCCAAATCCAACCCTAGCATTTATTCCTGTTGTGCTGCCAAACAGACTCATTGTCTGATAAGTCACAGTGGAAAGAACAGACTATGCCCTTCCCTCGGCACATCATCCCATACAGGATCTCCAAGGGCACCTTGACTTAACATGTTTACACCAGGTTTTAAAATGGCAAGTACAATGAAACCAAAGAACTCCCAAGAGAAAAACATGGGAGAGGCATAGCTAAATCCTATTATCTGCACTGAAGACTGTCATAATAATGAAAGAAATGAGAAAATTATATCCAGTAAATGCCACTATCTTTTAAGGTATGCTTCTTTGAGTTTTAGCAACCATAACTATAAATCACTGTGTACATGTACATCAAACACCTATATTTCTAATATACTAGAAGTATACCAGTAGCATATGAAATTGTATTACTATACTTCTAGTAGGTAACTAATTATCTGTATTTATTGTCTTCAACATAGACAGGTATTGATATAGCTCCCTGTCAAGCCCCTTCAGAAATTCACTGAGCTTCAAGTCCCAGTGAACAGCTGAAGGATTTCCAATACCTTTCATGAATTACAACAGAAGTAAATCAAAGCCTTAGTTAAGAAACAGCTTCAGGTGGGAAGTCTGCAGCCCAAGCACAGGCAAAAGGGTCTTTGAAGGGTACTTAGTTATAAAATAGGGCCCATCTTCTTCTACAAAATACCATTTTAGCCTCCCTCTAACATTCCATGAAACAGTGCACAATCTTAAAAGTTAACAGAGATAATTAAAGCATGGACTTAACATATCTTTTGCAGGCTGGGACAGAGGACACCTCTGGTAGGTCCTTACCTTCCATAGTCTCTGAAGGTGCTCCCTGCATAAACAGGAAAACTGCTGAAATTAATATCTAAGTGAAATTCCTGTCATGCTGTTCTGCCCAATGAATCAAACAAATTCACAACAAAGCACACTGGAACTGCCTGCTTATACAAACACAGCTAAACCCTACAGAGTTTGTGCTCAAGTCTTCACTGCAGCCAAGAACAGAGAAGCTTGCCTTTCCCATGACTGCCTCCTCTGAAAAGTAGCATACTCCCAAAACAGGTGAGTTCAAGAAGGCATTTCCTTGTAATTATTTAGTGCAACTGGTTCTAAATATAAGCCAGACAATAATAAAACAGAACTTGTTTTCTCCTGTTCTGTAACCAAAATTTATATGTGGTCACAGACAAATGAGAGCTTCTGTGACTATTCTTCCCAATCCTCCTCCCCAGACACAAAAAATTATCCCACTACCTGCTTTGCCAAGCAGTCAAATTCTCCTTTTTTACCATTGTGTTCAGATTTATACTAGCTTCAGTGAGGATTCTATCACAGCACACACACCCATCAGAGGTTTACAGGAGAAAAGATAGTCTAATACAAATATTTGCCAGACAACATGCATATAAGGGGGATGGGGAGGTCTATATATGGGAACATGAAGTTTTAGAAATACAAATAATGGAAACCATCAGAAACTTAATGATAAGACAAAATACTGATAATTAAATTATTTTAGTAGTATGTCAAGATGAGTAATAAGAGTCTTGGGAAATGAGACTGGTAAATTATTATCCTTCAGGCTCATTCTACACATTGTTGTTCAAGTGTGAAAAAGACAATATGAAAGCTCCTGAGTGATATATTTAGTTTTAACACCGTATTAGTGTCCGTAACCACAGAGCTACTGTCTTCAGAAACATTCTGTCATTCTCACCCTTCTGAATCAACTAGACTAGTGAGAAAGATTTAGAAACAAGAAAGTACCAGACTTGATGGATATGTGTATTTTTTTAAGACCTTAATATATGCAGACAGACATGGATGTACATATTCATAGTGTGTATATATATACACACACATGCATTCATGTACAAAGACAGCACATTTGATACAGTAAGGCCCTCCTTTCAAATGGGATTAATCAATTAAAATCAATTTCTTTAACCCTGTAAATCTAGAAGAAACTGCCACTTAAATTCCTTCCTTAAAAACACTCAAGGCCAAACCCCAATGTCCTTCAGGATCTCAGACATCTTCATGTGATTTACTGAGTTTTTTCAACTAAACTGACTACAGTATACGTCTCTGACAGACATGAATTCTATTTTAAATATAAATGAATGCAACTGAGCTCAAATAAGCAAATCATACAACTATATTACAATGCTAGAAGTATAACAATGAATTTGTTGTGTACAGTAATTGGATTCTCTTTGCACAGGTTATTTATTGCACACATGTCAACAGAACATGCACATTAATACTTTGAATATTTTCACTTGTGCTTTCTACTCTCACAAAAGCTATTGAATATTTTCACTTGTGCTTTCTACTCTCACAAAAGCTATTTTGCATTCCTCACTTTTGTAGAGATTCTTTATCCTTTTTTTAATTGTAAAAACCCTCAACAAGTTCAGTGGATTCCTCTCAATTGTTTTTAACTAGTTTTTCATATCTTGTTGCATCTAACAGCTTAAGAGTGTTGGCTTCAACTGCACTTTTTAACCTCCTGCCCTTATAAATATAGACACCTTTTCTTAATAGGATTTCAAATTTGACACACCCTGAACCAGAATGCCAGAAGGATTACTTAAATTGTTGAAATTTAATTCTAAATCATTATGGGTTTGATCACATAACTGAAGAGGCATTACAGCATATTGTATAGGGACATGCCACACAAGCCTTTTTCATATCAGAATGTTCAGAAAAAACAGCAGTCGTATAGCAAGTGGATTATACTTTAGATTTTTTGAGTTATGACTCTGAAACCCATGATTTTTAATATTACAGTTTCACATATTTCCATTTAAGTAGATACTCTAAAGGTCAAGATCAAGTGATTCCTAGATCTCTAAATATGGAAGTAAGATTGAGGATGAATGACAAAAATAGTTTATCAGATTTATCAACTGCTGGCATCTCTTCGATGACAGAATCAGATTCTCTAACAAGAAAGCTTATGGGTTTGGAGAAGGACTTTTGCAGTAGGTACAAGAGTCAAAAAAACCCCAAGTGTGAGGAGTCGTAATCCTTGAAGTACAGGAAGGAAAACCACGAGGAATATGATGCATGAAGAATATGCAATGCAAGCAACCAGGATGACATGAAAGCTCTTCAGATGATTAAATAGCCAACATAAACAGAAAGGCCAAGGGAACTAGCTGCTCAAGTCTTTTAGAAAGGTAAAATGTTAGTCTTGCACACTGAATGCCATTAGAGGAAAAAAAATGCTATTTGCCTACAATCACTGAACAATAAAACTTTACTCTGATCATTTCTGTAAAATATACCAAAGATTTTCATTCAGCATTATCTATATCAAACCCAAATTCCTGTAAAGGCTGAAGGCTGTCTCTTCAAAAACAACTAAAAGTTCCTACTTCAAATAAAAAGCTAATATTTTAAGAAACATGAACTTGCTTATAATAAATACATTTAAATTTTCTTTTTTTCAAACGCCTCAAGCATTATTCTACAGAAATTCTGACATGACTTTCTAAAGTAAAATTCAGGACTCTACAAAGACAGTATTTGTCTTACGGTATGTTTAAAAGTTAGATCTCCTTTGGGATCCCTGAATTCCTACAGGACAACTCCATAGAGCTCCTGCATGAAAACTGGGTGTCTGTGGGGTCGCTGTGAAGAGTTGGAATCTGCTGTTATTGCACAATTTGACAAATCTGACATCTGATTTCTAAATGAGATGAGACTTGTTTGTCTTCACTCCCTTCAACTGCCCTTCCAAATAACATTTTCCTGCTCTCTGTTTAACCACCAAGAACAGTCACTAAGATGTTTTATAGAGCTACAGCACAAGGCGGGAGACACTAAGATAACTGGGTTTAATCAGCCCGAAGTTGAAAAGTTGAGGGGGTTAATCTTGCCTTAGTTCCTGTTATATAGAAGGAAGAACTAGAGTCTCGTCAAGCATGCGCAGCAAAAGGCCAATAGACACATGTTGCAAGAAAATATGTTCTAATTAATTATCAGGAAAAACCTGCTATATAATTAACAATGCATTGCCCAGCAAGTCTGTGAAATGTCTATTCACTGGAGATAATCCTAACTCAACAGGACACAACTCTCAGTGACACAATCTAACTCCAAAGTTTGAGTAATATGCTGAACTAGATAACCTTCCAAGGTCCCTTCCAAGCTAAACAAGTCTATGAAATAAGCAAGTAAAACTTATTATTCTCTGGTTAACGAAGACTTCCTGGATTAGCCCAACTAATTTTTAAACATACTTTAAAAACTAATCCACATCTTCACTTTATTTTTTTAAATCCTTCAGGCTGAAATTTCCACACTTTCCCCATTTGGCAGCTGCTGCGGTACTTCACAGTGGCAAGGGGTAAGCAAGGAGTAAAACCCACACTTCTGTGCAGGCTCAGGATATTTCACCCCATCAGTCAAGGTCATATTCACTGCAAAATTTTCCAGGGCAAGTATAATGCCAGCTCTTCTGGTAATCAACAGCTGCAAGTACATACACAGATGACAGCAGCATTTCTAGTGGAATTCCAGATCCATGAAAGGGCTTTGGCAATTCCTCATTTCTACTCAAGGCAGTTACTCCTGGCAGTACTGGAAGCTATACATTTGATTTGTCTCCAATCCATTCAAAACACTTTCCATGTTTAGTCTTGTCTACTATTGTGCTAGCTCTTCTGACAATAACATGCTTGTCTTTTCAACTGTGAGTCACCAGAAGGGTTTTGCCAACGAGGCATCTCAAGTGGGAGTCACAAGCATGGAAACTCACAATGCTGGAAAGTTACCAAATACCTGGGGAACAGTGAAATACATCAGTTAAAATATGGACAAAAAACAGCATCAAAAAAATATTTTCAACTGAGAATGAAAACAGACATCGAAATACAGGCATTTCCCATGCAATAAAAACCTGAGTTTTGACTAGCCCTAAGAGCAGTGTTTTCCTTTGAGGTAAACACAGGAACAAAGCAAAACAACCCGAAACCTTCAGGAACAATCACTAATGCACAATGCTATCCCTCAAATCTGGTCTGTCTTGCCTTTTCTCTGAAATTACAGTAGTGTTAGAAAACCAGATATGTAAGATTTGAGCCTTTCATCAACTTGTATTACACTCTCTGGCAAGTGGTGTCCAAATTTCTACTCTCAATGTACTCTTCTTTTGTGTGTGATATTCATTACTGCACTTTTCATGGGTTCACTGTGGATCACCTCTCCTATCTGTCTGTGGCTTGAAGTTTTCTACTTTGACTCTAGCGTCTCCCTGAGCCCTGGGCATCTGGCAGCCAGCCAAGGTCAACCCACCACAATTGGTAACCCATAATGAACTATTAATTTTTTTTACAGCTACTGAAGCTACTGGGTGTTTCTTAAAGGATACCCGACAATTTCAATTTCCCTGGATGTGCCCAGCCATTAACAGGAAAACTGGTAAACAGGATATATCTCATTGAATGCATCATACTGTGAGACAAATTTTCCCTATCCCCATCTGAAATCTTCTCATAATGGTAGCAATACTTACCAACAGTGATCAAGCACCCATTCTTTCAGACAAAAGGAATTTATGAGCCTACTTTGCAAAACTAAAGTTTAATTTCACGTTTGTTATTTTTTCACAGTCATAATCACCAGTTGCAGTATTTCTTAAAATCAATAGTGGATTGAGCATTCTCCTTTGTGATAATTCAACATATTAAGTACAAACCCATCAGGAAATTATCTCAATGAATAATATGTCAAAATAATGCAGTGCACTTTAACTCATATTCTGCTGATAGATTTAAAAGCAGTCTTTAGGAAATGTTTATGTTGTTTTGAAGATGAATCTACTTATAACAGACACACGCTGATAAATGATTTCTTTTCAAACCAGCAATATGTAAGGGCCAGGTGAAATATGATATAAACTTAATGAAAGTTTGAAAAACATAACAGGACTGAAGGCAGTCCATCAATTTCTAAATCTCCAATCAAGAAGGTAATGCCCTTAATAGCTTTTTAAAGCTCTGCCTCTCAGAGCTATAACGTTAAGTTATCCAGCTCATGCAGCTCAAATCTTTTCCAGGCTCACTTTTCTCCCCAATGTGAGATTATGAAATCCATTTATCTTCACCTGGTAGAATACTGCAGCTACAGACACAAAATATGCTGCTATCAAGGAAACAAAAAAGTGCAGTGGAAAGTCTTCTGATATATTTATTAACTGTTTAGTGGTCCTTTATTAGATGAATAATATAAACTCGGCTTGTACAAAATCCCCAAGCCTTCACATATAATTGACCAAAGTATGTTACTGCAATGAATACTGTAAAAACAAAGTTTACTTTCACCATCCAAACCCACCCCCAAATCTTTTTTACTTAAAAAAGTGTTATAAACCAAATCCTAATTCTCTGATAACATACTCCATGTCTACCCTACTCAAATTTGACACATAAACCCTGAGAAATAATCATGAGACATTAATAAAATCTACATATTAAATTAACATATTTCAACTTTGTCCAGAGACACAAATTCCACCCACGCAGATTTGAAGCAATGGGGCAGAAATCTCAGGAAGAATTACTGCTGATATTACAATGCCAACATCTTCAACCAATAGTAAAATTTTCATCAACATTATCATCTTAGTTAAAACTAGATATGCTGCTTCTTGCTTCTAATGCTTCATTCAGTTGTAGAACAAAACCAAGTACCATCCAACTAGTAGCAAGCAGGTAGAATGAGCAGGGAACAAGGAACATTATTAAACATCATACTGTGAAATATAAGCTAAAATTCCACTTAGTAATCCAAGAAACCCATCTCAAAATAAATAGCATCCAGAAATAAACAGCCGAATTCAGTGAATCCATGTACACCACTACACAGTTCAGCCATCCTGCTGAGAACTGTAGCCATCTTCTAAGATTCAAACATTTAAAACCCCAGATGACTGGAATTGTTCAGCTATATGGCTGTCAGTTATGCTTTGGGAAAAAAATGGAATCTTTCCCAGAATCTAGCATGGGTTTCAATTTTTGCTCTCAAGTTTCTCTGTCAGTTCAACAACAGAAACAAAATCTCTGAATTTCACATTAATGTTCAATTTAATTAATGGTAGACTAAAAACTCCTTCAATTTTTAGTTAAAGTAACCAAGCTATTTTAATTTTAAGACCTCTGAATATAGTTTTAATATTTATTTACATTACCATGGCACACCAGATCTCTGTTTTAACCTAAAATGCCTTTGTCCTACCTATCATACAAATGCAAAAAACCAGAGTGGACCCTGGTTGCCACTTGCTAACATTCTAAAAGGAAAATGTAAAAGATAGACCAGAGGAACAGTAACAATAGTATTTGCAGTTTCTGCATTGCTAGCATTCCAATTCTCTCTGCAAACCAGATGAATCCTGAAAAATAATCAGACTGCTTTCAGGTGTGTTCTGTCAGTATTTCAGGAATGATTTACTGAATTAGAGACAATAGGCAAGACAGAGCCATACCTACCTATCACTCTGGAAATGAAGACATGCAAAACACTTGATCACTGGACAGGAGCATCAGTACAGTTATGAAGAATAGGACAAATGGAAGTTAGGGGTTACTTTTTTTCTTCCTTCTTGATTTTCTCAGTTCCTCTTCCTCTCTCAAGAGTCCTTGGATAAGAAGTGGAAGACGGGAGGTACAGCACTGAAGGAAAACAATAAGCTAAATGCTGAGCATAAATGCAAGGGCAAATACAGACAAAAGATGAGACATGAGACAAATGGTGGGCAACAGAACTGCTAAGAAATTTCTGTATCTGTGACAAAGAAAGCCATCTGAAGAGTGAGGAATATGTCAATAAATATGTCAATTTAAACACAGAAATAAAAATCAATCTAATCTTCATGCAGATTGTTTCTACTACCAGTAGGGCACTCAAGAGCCCCAGAAAGATAACCCAGACCTCCATTATCTAGCCTGATCTCTTTGCCTGTATAAATCACAGAATTCCAGTCTATACCAACAGCCAGATCCAGATCTCAAACAACATCAGAGTTGAAAACCTATGTCTGTTCTTACAGACTTAGAAGGTTCATGATGTTCATGGCAGTGTTGCTCCTATGAACAAAGGGTGTGTTTTCTCTAAGGGAAAGTAAAACATAGCAGAAACACACCCCGCCGCCCCCCCCCACTTTGATAATATAAAAATCTTCTTACTTATATCAATTAAATGGAGAAAAAATTCCCCAGAGAAGCAGCACTATGTTCCATTCAAGAAGTTTTTAAAATATTGCACTAACATACATAACTGATGATTTTTACAAGACTGGGGAAATACAATAGTCCACAAAAAGCTGCTGAACTACCTCTTTGCTCATCTTTTAGAGCCAAGCAGATCCTGTTTATTGTAATAAGCATTACATAACAGCAAAACACCTAACTCCTTGCATTGAACATCCTAAAAGAAGTAGGAAAACTCAGTGATAGTGAACATTCCTAAATTGCTGAAAGACTTTAAGAAATCATAAAACATATACACAAACCCTTTACCTACAAAAAAAGACTTAAAATCTTAGACTAGAAAGCTGCCCATGTTTTTGCTCCAGCACTACTGGAAATGAGAAAAATAAATAGGTTAAATAATCTTCAGTAAAGTATGAAAACTCCTTTTCACATTTTTGATTTTCTTTTGAGTTTTGTGAGATGAAAATTATTAAGAGACTATCATTATCAACAGCAAGACAATTATGATGAACCCTGGAGATGATAACCTTTTATAAATATCTAGGCACCTTCAAGAACCCCTTTTCTTATACACACAGGACCTGCGTAGTAATAACAGATGATGCATTCATGCAGAAATTCAGCATCTGTCTCAAAACTCCCATGGATGTGATAATCAACATCAGAATGTTGCCTATATTTGTGTAGTCACATTTCCAGTTGAATTAAGTAGGCATGCAATACAGAAATGGACAGCAGAAGATCCACAAAGGTAAATTCCAGAAAATATTTGACCGAAGTTCACTTAATCCTCCTCCTTCAGTTGTGCAAGTGTGTGAGTGGATGACTTTATATGGACACCACAATCTGGAACAACCAAAAACCTGTACAACAGCCAAATAATACTTCAGGGCCCTTACATTTTTTGTTATGAATTTAAAAATTGTTCCTGTTACATGCACCATTTTCAGGGGAAGCAAAACTATTCAACTCTACTTGAAGTCTGTTGGTATGCTTAATGTACCCAATAGCTGAGATTTCCTCAGAAATAACCTTTCCTAGCTGCTTTATTTCAAAGCACTATACAAGCATATGTCAATCTTGAAACTGTTTTTGCTAAAATTAAAACCAAACTGTCATGTTTGCATTTCATCAATTAATGGTTTGGGTTTATTTTTGAAATTACCTCATTTCAGCATTCTCTATTTAAAAATCATTATAAAAGTTGAAATATTCATAATTTAAATTGCTTATAATTGGGTTAAACCAAAATTATTTTAAATAAAAAATATTTAGACTTTTCATTGCTTTCCATTTTCCAGAAATTCTTATCTGTGTTTAGGATCAAAATGCTAAGGAAAGGTAGATTAAAAGAGTAAATAAACAACAATCCTTCTAAACATTTAACTCTCCACAGATACACACCAGCAGGTCTATATTCCCACATTTTTCTGGGTTACCATGGTTATCTGCTTTCCTTACTTGAACCAGAAAGACACACTTGAACCAGAAACAAAACAAAAAAATATAGTAATAATCAGAAAAATACATGTTCTGCTGCATCCTATAGTTCCCTTCTTTATGGTAGCTTAAAAATTCAACGTAAAAGGGCAGTATTATTCACATGCCCTGGACAGCATTATGGACATCACATTACCAGAAGGGTCTCTATTCAGAATCACCTGCTGAGCTTTATTTCCTAGCCTTGTGGACAGTGATCAGCACTTACCAGTTAAAATGGTTAAGCAATAATTTTTAATTCTTGGACCCCTCACAGAGGCCAACAGCGCACAAGCAATGATAAGGCTTCTAATGCATGTGAATTTGCTTTGCAAAGCATGATGCATTTAAAAATCTCTCACTGGAATAAGTTGTAAAGAAGCCAGAAGGAGGAATAATTAATTTACATTAATAGCTCTCACCGTAGTTTGTGGTAGTGCCCAAGTTAAAAGAATGATCTGGAGAGCCAGCAGTAAGAGTTCACACTTCAACAGCTATTTGCATTCTGATTCTCTGAAAACCTTTAAGTGCACAATTAGATATCAAACACTTCATATATTTAACATAGAGCAAGATCTGCAAACAGCAAACTATAGTAACACAGCAATTTGCCAACCAGTGGCAAAACCTGGTTTTCATAGGCATTGAGTTTACAATTAGGGAATCATTTCAGAGTGAGTCCTCATTATCCAGCATAATGGCAACTGATGAATCATTCTCATAAAAAGTCTTTTGAAGTAAAAATAGCGATTGCATAATTGTATCACAATATGATACACTAGGTTTAATTGAATGAAGTAATGCAAAGTAACATTATCCTCATGAACTTCATGCCCTTTTAATACCACCTTGAAAACTACAGCATAGAAGAACTCTTACCTGAAAATATGGTTAACGTCTACAACAGCTGTTATCTTTCAGTTTCAACTGTTCAGTCTCTAAATTTTAAATTGTATTTAGTTCCCATTTAGTTCCACCTTAACACTCAACAATCAGGACATATATTTGCTTCCAATAAACCAAAATTAAGATAAAGCAGAATAGAGAGAAGTCCCACAGAAATAATCTCAAATAGTTTCATTTATCACCTAATTTTGAGCCAGAATGGCTCTCAACACCATAATTCTATCAATAGAATAGCATGTGACCCAAGATATGACTCAGCGTGACCACATATGAACAAAGGTGCAAAGTGGTGCATTTAGTTCAGATCACATTGTTTTAAGAAAGTGAAAACTTATTTTCATTCTCCGTGCGGCAGGCTACATTTTGCTTTCCACTGTGGAATGAGTTATATGGAAGTCAATGTAATAGACACTATTTTCAGAACACAACATTGCGTATCTTCTAGTGAACAAGTACAGTAGTCAGTGAGTTAAATGGAAACATTAAGTAATAGCTTTCTCATGAAAACAATATGCTTACAATCTGTTTTACATTAATCACAGTTCCAGAGGGCTGAATTACATTTTCCTACCTATGGTAAATATTGCCCTAATGTGATATAGTGTTAAAGGGGAACCAGTAGGATGAAAGTGAAAGTGACAAGACACTGTCAGCATTAAGCTGCTCTCAAGGAAAAATTATGGCAAAACATCCACACCAGAAGTAAAAGTTAGTTAATGTCTCCTGACTTGCCTTTTGTTTCGTTTGCCTTGTGTAGGGAAATGTGAAGCGAGGAAACAGGTGTCAGGAATGCTGACAGTCTTTGCAAACTGTGATGAATGTTGAGCATGGCTTTTTGGCTACGTGGCAAGAATCATCTCCACAGCTGTATTCAGACCTATGCATGCATGCATGCACACCCAAGGAAATATACTGACTTCTTTAAACATAGGGATGTACTTTATTATGCTCCCCTTCTTTTTCAAGCACTGTGCTTTAGTATGTTTTTCCTATCCCTGAAGGTATGATAAGCAGCAAGGATGTTCAAGGGACAATGCACCCAGCTAATTAATGACCTCAGGGGAAGACAAACAAAATCCTTCTGGCTAGAGAACTTTCAATTCAATCACATTTTCTAACCTGTTCTTAAACAGTGGATCTTTTTTTTCCTTTACTCGCTATGCTTTTTCAGGCTTTGATTTCATTACCAGCCACCTCTCCATCTTTCAGACACTTCCCACTGCACATGACCTTTAGTGGAAAGGAAGAACAGTAATTCTCATACATTACCATGCTGTGTCTCGAGGTGCAGAATGATCTCATTATCTGTTCCGCACCAGTTTATAAACCCTGATTATTCATGCAATGATACGAGCGGAGCTTCACAAATGTGAGAGATCATGTCAC
Organism: Bolborhynchus lineola; assembly: GCA_025448015.1. Lineage (NCBI taxonomy): Eukaryota > Metazoa > Chordata > Aves > Psittaciformes > Psittacidae > Bolborhynchus > Bolborhynchus lineola. The sequence continues at coordinate 16,109 of JAOEHX010017609.1, forward strand.
AGACCTTATATTCATTAAGTTTCATTTTATTTCAGTTTATTAAGCTTGGGGTTTACTTTTACAAACTAGTGCTTCAACCATCTCATATGAGACTACTGTATAGCTTCAAGTGGAATATGACACACATTCTAGGGTCTAGAATGTACAAATTCTTCCAAAAAAAATAAATCAAATATGAGAACAGTGATCATGGAATGGTTTGGGCTAGGCTCCTTCAAAGGCCAGCTATTCTGGAGAGGGACACCTTCTGCTAGATGAGGTTGCTCAAGCCCCATCTAATACTGGATGAAACTAGTATTTAATAGACACTTAAACACAGACAAAGCTGCAAGGATTCTCAAGATACAGAAGGCATGCAACAAGAGGACCAGATGTCTTCTCTCTAACCAATGTAGGCCTTCCTCCTGTTGGTAAGGCCTGAGAAATAGGTAAATAGCTGCAAAAACAACTAGAGGAGCCTCTCCTCTAAATTAAATTAACCCAAACAAGAATATGTAGTTAATTGGCAAGATTAAAGACCCATTCCACTGTCCTCACTTAAGGATTTCCTTAAACCTCCAGAGACCACTCTTCAAATTCACAGTGCCTGCACCACAGCCTTATGTATCCATATTACCATATAGAATGAGTAATGCGAACTTTGTGGGCATTTTGTCAAATTATAATGAATATGTATTATAAAGGTATATACACTGTATATAGGTATAGAACTGTATATAAAGGTATCATAAAAGTATATAAACTGTAAGCTGTCTCTTTTGGTGCACATAAAAGGCAGAGTGGTCCCAGACGCACCCAGTACCATACAAAATGACTCCGGCTTTCTTATAACCTCATTGTAGTTTGAGAGCTTATTTCCTGGATTTTGGCAAGACATTCATGCTGACATTCCAAGGTGAGGCTGACTTAGTCACATGCAGGGCCAATGGGCCGTCAGCACCGCCAGGTCCCTCCGGAGCCCAGGGACAGCCCCTAGCCCCAGTACCTCACAAGGCTCACGCTCCCCCCTTCCCGCCTTTCAACCCGCCATGCTACAGTCCCTCCCTGCCTGCGCAGCACAAATCTGGCTAGATGTGCTGCGAGCCCCTCTCAGGCCTTGCGCTCCCACCGGGATCGTGGAGCTGCAACTGGGTGCTCCAGGTTTATCCTGAGGGGCAAGTATCACGTTCATATTGTTCATATATTTCTTTATACGTTTAAGGATTAGTGCTGCATTCTTATGAAACAATGGTGGATGAACTGATACATATTTATTTTAGGCCCTTCTAATGTGCCCTGTAGAACAGTATCTGACACATCACAGCCGTGGAGTGTACACCACAGGTTTTTGACACAGGATGTATTTTCTTCTAATTTCTCATTCCATAGCTGAGTAGCTAAGTCAGACTTTTCTTACGGCATTTCTAGAATACTTCTGCTTGTGTCAGCATCAGTGTAACCATCTTCACCAAAAGGGAACTACAGAATAAATATAACATCATAGAGTTTCTTCACAGATCTCTCTCAAACCTGGAGTAAAACGCTCCTGGAAGAGAGGCATGTAGGGACTGTTCAATCCTTGTCCTCTCAGAGAGACAATACACCTGCACCTCAACTGAACAGGGAGCTGCATTGCAGCAGCACCTGGGGGGGAATACATGGCAGCAAGAGAAAGAAACTGGGGGGGGAATAGGGATAGTAGGCCTCTTTTTTTTTTTTTTTTCATTAAGGAAAATGCACCAGTCGCAACACTCTGAAGGCATACACTGAGTATTGAACAGGAAATTTGTGCACCACACACGCCTGTCTGCTTGTAATGGAGCAGGTGAACCACCTCTGATCTAGGAAGAATAGAATGAATTACCCTGTCTTTTTGAGAAATATGGGACCATAAACACCTAAATACCTCCTGGAGGTGCAATAGGGCTGGACCAAGCAATCCAGGAGATTTTTGCTATGAGTCACAACCAACACCTTAGCATAGATGACAATAAGACAGCACAGGTGACAATAAAACAACTAGAGGATGTGTTCTGCTGGACTTGCTACAAGCAAAAATAAAAACTAGTAACAGCTGTGAAGGTTGAAGGCAGCCTTAGCGAAAGTAGCACTGAATTTCTGGAGTTTATCATCATCAGAGAAGCAAGAAAGACAAACAGTACAATTTTGAGGGACAGGGGCAACCTGGAGAGTACCAAATGTGATTACAATGCTCTGTAGATAGAGAAATCACAAAACAGGATGGAGAAAGCACCAAGGATACCTTACAGTGAGATGGTAGTGCAAAAATAGACTTGATATATCTGAACATACACATTTATATTCCTGGGAAACAGACTGAACAAAATAAACTTTACGCTATAGACTACTTTCAGAAAGGTATAATTGAAAAAAAAAAAAACCACAAACGGGGCTTATTACATTACATTAAGTTCAAAGAGTGTTCTTAAAAACTATATTTAAAGGCTTTATGGATTTTTTGTATTGTATTAGAAAGGCTTAAGGTAAAAGAAGTTCTTAGTCATTCTGTCTCATTTACTTCATAAAAAATACTGGATATTACTGAAGATGATGCTGGTTGCATATTGCGCTGTCAGAAACAGACAGAGAAGAAGGACACCATACCAGCTAAAAGTCAGATAGGAACACACCCCTAAATGTAGTAAGCAGTAATGTAGAGAAAGAATCACCAATCGGGCCTATGGATTGACAAGTGGGGGCAACAGTGTAACTTATAACTACAAAATAAATCCTTGCATAATTTAATTTTTACTTCCTTGTAACATGAATAGTTTTGCCATATGGGTCAAGTTTCTATTAATAAAATTTAAGTCAGAGCTAAATACTTTGTAAACTTACTAAGCCTTCTGCATGACAAAGAATTTCAGAGTTTTGCTATATACTATAAAGAAGGCATCTATATTTAAATGTGAAATGACAGCATATTGGATACTTAAGTTGTTCAAAGGCTAATTACTCTCACTCTTATAATACCTACATCTTTTCTGTTGTCTGAATTTAACTCCTGCTTGGGGATTTTATTCCACCTTCTTTTCTGGATAAGAAGCTATCTTCTTATACTGGTATTAGAAGACAATATTGAATTTATCTTGGGCATACGTGAACTAAACAGACTTAAGTTAGTTACTTCTGCTCATACTTTTGACTAATTCTTATTGCTTTTTTCTACATACATTTCAGCATGGTCGGATTTTTCTTTGAATATATTTGCCATTATGGTAACTACCTCTAATGCAAGATACATACGCATTTTTTCAAAACTTCAACTTTTCTTGCAGATTGGTAAATGACTGAATATGATGACAGATGCTGTGTTAATATTCCTTTAGAAGTACAGTAAGAACTCAAAGTAAGGCAATTAAATTCAAATGCCTTGTGGTATGAGAAAAGAGAAAAAAGATAAATCAACATTTTATTTTTAAAAAAAAGCACTTACCAAAATATTTAGAAATATATCATCATCATTTGTGTTCCCTCTACCATACCATCTACTAAAACTGTAACTAATTCTACAAATAAACACTAGACATTTTGCTGAAATGAATCACATGCTTGTATGCAGATGAAACAGCACCATCATCTCTGGATGCCTCAAAAGGAACTCTGGCAAGCAAGACTAAGAAAGTTAAGTTTCTATAGATAGTACTCAAGAAAAATCATATCTTTCACTGTGAGACAGCTGGAGGCACAGCATTCTCAGAGGAAAGTTGCAGATCACTGATTTATTTCCTGCCTCACTGTGTTACAGCCTGGAATTAGCACCTGAAGGCCTAACCTAAAATAGAGTAACAGTTATTGTCAAAGCCTAATCCTTAATCCTGAGTCTTATTCATGTCAGAGAATATTGCTGTTCTCCAAAGTTTTGTCATAAAACAAACTGCTGAGATGAAGTTGAAGCCTTGAAGATGGCTTGGGAAGGAATGGGAGAAACACTCCTGGTTTCTTGTATTTAGCTGGGCAATAAACTAACATTCGTAGATAAGCGAAATCATTCCCAGATTGTATCAGCCAAAAAAATGCGGCTATCTCATTTGATTTTAGTGTATTAGCACACAACTTCAGTTTCACTTGGGAATTCTTCTTGAGAAAATAGTGGGCCATTTTTCAGATAAGCACAATAGAATCAACCAAGGTTAAAAACTGAAATGGAAGATAGACCCTTCTCTCCCATCTTTTGAAGTGTTCTCAAAACCTTTCCTGTCATATTGGTGATCCACTTAAAACTTTTTCATCTCAATCTGATTACTTTGCTCAGACTGCTTCAGAGATTAGCCTGAATAAAGTTTTAGCCATACTGTTCAGCAAATTCCAAGAGCTCATCTTCCTGCGTGATTACTTCCCTACATTGTATTTCCACAAATAAAGGATTATATAGCCTACTGTAAAGCCCACTTATTTCACTATTACCAAAGGGAATTTTATTGTCATAAGAACCTACATGCATTTTTATCAGTTGAGTTTACTAAAAAACAGTTGGAAAGAAAAAAATATCCATATTCCATTCTCACAGAAGATGTAATTAATCATGAATCTCAGGACAGATGGAACTGTTGTATAGGTGTGGTAATCTCCATGATACTTCCAAAACCATTGAATTTGTTGTTTTCTGACACTGCAAAACAGAAATTGCTTGCTATTGAAGTTCAATTTCCATGTTTTTGTTTATACATCTATTCTGCCCTCAGTGTTTTCTGGTTTTGTTATTATTTGGCTTAAAGGATAGGCTTGACTAGGATTAAGACAGTTGGGTTTTGAGCATTGCCAACTGTATTCAGTTTAAAGTACTTAGACCTGATCCAACTATTGTATTGCTAGTCCACCATGAATACTAGGATAGCTGGCTGTCACCATTACTTTCATAATAATTTTGATTTTTTCAATCCATATTTCTCTTTCTATCTGCCTGCATAAACCAACATAGCATTTACTTCTAGTTTAAGTGCTATGAAGACTAGTCTTAGTTCTGTTTCAAATTGAAAGGCTGAGGTTTGGGCAGTGGTGTCAAGGCTGAAATAAATAGTGTCCCAAACAGAATTGCATTTTACAATGAGCTGTACCTCTTATAAAGGTAATGCTACTTGTTGCTATTCTGACATAAATAAGGAACTTGTGCAGTCAGACATGCTTCTGCAAACTGTGTCAGTTTTTTGGTCCTCACCCTATACCATCCACAAGTCCCTTTCAGTAACGGAAATTCAGATCCAGATTGTGATACTGTTAAACACATAAAACTGTCCCACTATTAAAAAACTTGAGCTGATCAAAAGATACTTTTCATCATGTTTAGGACTTTATCAGTAATTTTGATTTTGCAAAGTTCTAAGACAACTGAAGAGGATCACACTAATCCAGAGGAGATGGAAAGTATAAAGAGGACCTCAGAGTTTAAAACTGCCCAGTACATCCTCTGGTGTTTATATTGCACCTGGCTGAACACACTGTATATTGCTTCTCACTGGATGCCTTATCAGTAATACCTTGCTAGATGTGTATCACAGCTAAGCACACTCCACTTGCTTAAATAAAGTGAGCAGAATGCTAAGGTACTGTAGAGGAGTCCCATGAGCATTGTTTTCTACATTCTATCTGAAGCTGTTCCTTAATTTCACAAGAAAAATAGTATCTATGCAGTGCTTAATCATTCCTCTCCTTCCAAAGATTTCACTTTAAAGAATATTCCCAGTATTTCCACACATATGTAAAATCATCTCCCTTGATTTTAAATAAAAATAAAGCCACTGAATTGTCAAACCAACCAGGGTCTGAAAACCTGGCCATTTCTCTTTAAATATTTCAGTAATGTATTCATTGATTAAAGTATTTCATACTCAATTCTGTGCAATCAGCAGAACTACCATTACTCATAGCATCACCCATTCAGAATCATCATCATCAAAATGCTAAGGCTATGAAAAGATTAAATTTGTATTGGCTTTTAAGCACTAATACTAAAGTAAACACTTCAGCAATAAACATTTCAGCTAAGTGGCACTGCAGCCTTTTCCATAATCTGAGGAAAAGTAAATGCTCATGAACTGTTTTGCATATACTAAAGGAGTTAGAATTGCAGAAATTTCTGTTCATCTGGTTTTACATTAAAACTGACAGCCATGGCGGTTTTTCCCAAAGTTTAAGTCCCTCAATTCTGCTCCTATGATAGATGCCTGCACTTTTAGCTTACCATTAGCTTTCTAAAGCTCTGAAGAAAATCTGGAAGTTCTAAGCACATTCCTACTTTTTTCTTTTTGCTTGCCTGCCAGTAAGAAAGTCTTCCCATGTTACTGGTGTGAGGACTTGCAAACTTTATATCAAAATATTTGCTCAATATTTTAAAGCAGAACATTAAATCATTTGCAACTTTACAGACAAATATACACTAAAGGAATCTTAAAATGAAACTATGGAAATAATCTCCAGCAATTGGAGTTATGTATGTCCCTTTTGATATTATCTGATTATTTCTGAACAGCCTGGTAACAGTAGGGCCTCAGACACTTAACATCAATGCTAGAAATAAAAATCTGTAACAAAACCTGCGATTTAAGCAGTTCTTCACCTATATTATTATCAGCAACCCAACAGCTGGTGATGGAAGCATCTCTACATGCAGCACACATTTCTGTTACATCATCTATCACATGCCCTGCTTTGTAGATGTCCCAGTCCATATCACGCAGCCATTCAGTTTCATGCAAATGAAATTTTTGCTATTCATAGCAACAGTATTAGAATCAAGTCCTTAAGATGAGAAGTTACTTTTGGACTTGAGTGAAATTCTGAAGGACTCTAGCAAAGCTCTGTAAACACAACAAGAAACTTTATCCTTTCTATTTCCCTGACATGGAAAGTGAAAAAAGAGAATACTCTCTAATAATAGGATCATTCCCTAGGTTATTTTCCAGATGTTCCCTGAATTTGATTTTTGATTCTAATCTAACATTATTTCAACTCCCAACACTTCTTAAAGAAAATGTTTACAAGATGGAGCGCATACACTGTTTCTAATTATTTTACAATTACCTAGTTTGAAGATAATTACAACCTCAGTCAGGACAATGCAGTTCATAACCACTAATTTACCTCAGTTATTCAAATGGATTTATTTTATTTTTAATGCATTACTCAAATGCAAATATATATCAAGCCTGATGTTTTGCTTTTACAAGAGAAACCCTTAGACAGCTTATTATTTGCATAAATTTGTGAAGACATTTCTTCATTAAAAATAATGACAGCAAATTTTTAATGGACTTGCTATTAATAAAATGCCCTTTTTTACATTTAAGGCTGAAAGCCCAATCTTGCACACAGCCAAGTACTTTCAGCAAGGTTGATAACAGGGTCAGAGTACCACCTTTCATTCTGAGTGGTTTTCAACTTTTTCAATCTGTGCAAGACAGTTTTTCCAGTGGAAAAGAAGTACTTGCATAGCAAATATAAGGATCCTGAGCACAAATATGGTTTGCAAAGATTTTATTGCATATGCTTTAGAGGAGCCTGCGGACAAGATAGAAAACCATTCCTCAGAAATGCAGCAGCATGCAACTTTGACTTCTGGCTCTCTGGGGAAAAACCAATACTCAGGTGGAACCGAGCCCCAGTGTCCAGCTCTGTTGATGACTCAGGTAAATCGCACTAAATTAATTTTGCTTTATTATACCAAAATTTTCATTTGCAAAGTGAGGATAATTAATGAAGCAAACAGAGATCCTGTGATAAACAGCACTGAAAAGCAGCCAAATGCTGCTATTGATGAATTAGCTGTGGCAACAGAGCTTTTTTTGGAAAAAACACAAAAACAAACCAAACAAACCAAAACCAAATAAACCAAATCTTATTCTAGGAACAGTGTTCCATTCCCCAGAATTTGCATTAGCACTTTGATAAGAATTACAACAAACTCTGCATTTCTTTGGAGGGAGCAGAGAACAGCTTGTCTCTGAAGTCTATTATAAATACCAAACTGCACTGGAAACTTGGCAATTTTGGATTTCATAACACCGATGATTGACGTTCCTAATTAATGCTATTGTTTTTCTCCACTGGCTGAATTTCCTAAATGCCAACCTGCATAGCATATGCTAAAAACAGGCATTAAAGAAAATAATATCAATGTTAATCTCTAGCACAATTATATTAAATGCCTCAGCAAAGCATACAGGAAAGGAGAGCATTTCTATAAATAATGGATCATTGCAGTCTGATAATCTTTATCCTCCTACGCTAATGAGATGATAATCTTACTCCTCCTGTGTCCTTGCCTTTCAATTTCAGTGCTGTGGTGGCTGAAGTGCCTTAGCAGCTCTACTTACCATCTCGCTTTGAAATTTGTAAATGAAAGAACCTTCCAGAAGAGGACAACAAAAACAGTCTAATGGAGATACAATGCAGAACACTGCTGCTTTAGGACCTGATCAATCCCAACACCAAATTTTTCTTTTCCTTTTTGTTCTAGTGTAGCTCTAAGGCCAGGAGAATTCATGAAGTTATGTATTTCATTCACATTGATTCATTCAGGGCACATCTCTAATCTGCAGTAAAGATCACAGACCTCCAGGGTATCCCAAACTACCTCCAGAAGCAGAATCAGCATATTTAAAAGCAACATTGACACTAAGCTGACATCTTTACACACTTCATTTATGAGCAGAGCCAGTATTTATTTCTGAGTAGCACTGTACTGAAGAATGTCCACAAGAATATTAACACTTACAGATTTTGTGGCCAGAGATTGTGTGCTCAATTATACAAATATTAAAAAGTCATTTCATTTAAGAAATGCTAAATTTGCATTTTTACCTTTCATTTTTAAATAGTGTTTCTGAAGCAAATGACAGGAAAAATAACAGAAAGGAAGTAAGAAGGATAATGTGAAAAGCAAATGGATTATCAAAGGTGATTTTAAAGCTACCTTAGTTATAAATACTAGATTAATTTGTCAATGCAGGCTAAACAGTATTATTTTTAAGTTGGACCCAAGGAATCCTGTAAACCCACGATGTCTTAGTTTGACCATCCCCAACGCTGGGTATGTCACTTTGATATGGTGTGGAAAACTATCTTAACTTGATGTAACCAAGATCAGTTGTAAATCAGCAAAAGTTTGATTTCCCACACAGACTTTCAGCAGGCCAGAACTAACACCTATGAGTTTTAGATTCAAAATTTTGAATATTGGTTCTGACAGATTCAAACTGAAATAAAACAAAAACCAACAGTGTAATGACTATGCCACACATTCTATTTATTAATCAAAAAATATCTGAAGTAGAATACTCCACATATAAATCACACATACAGCCACTGTCAACATACAGAAACATACCAATGATTCACTAAACCATGCGTATCTCTTTTAAAAATTGACCAGTTCTTCAGCTCTAGATCCATGGTCACAGATCTCCCATTGAAAGAAATTCAATAAAATTCTACATCTCTCTGAACTCATGATGTACAGAGTTAAATTTATTTCTAGCTGTAGTGAATTGGAAAGGACTGAGAAGCATTTAACTAGACAGAGACTTTAGCTTCAATGTTGGACGATGAAAATGCATATGGAAATATCAGTGTCTTCTAACTCTGTAGACTGCTTTCAAATTTCTCACTTCCATGAGAACCAACAAAGCCAAAAATAGACCAGCATGGCTTGGAAGTGACATTCAGAAATGGATGCAACTGTTGCAGTCTGTTCTACAGTACTATTCAGTGAAGGTAATATATGTATGATTGATTGCAAAATCTGTTCTTTTGTAGATTGGGCAGAAAACTTGTTGGGGTTTTTTTCCTAGCCCATGAAAATGTTAAAAGATATCACAATGTGTGTGCCTACTGAATCTCAGTAAAATGTCAGAATCTTCAATGCACTGAATTTGCCAGCCTAAGTCAATCAGTACACTTTGTTAAATAGTTTTTATATGCTTGCGCCTCATATTTTACTTTTTTAAAATGTGTATCTAAATTGAAGTAAAATTTTAAAATAATTAAATCAACTTGGGTGAGAAAAGGTGCCAGTTTGAAAATATACACAATAGAGTGAATACTTCACAACTTCAAAACTTTTCTTCAAGATGTTCTGAGTTGGGGCATTACCGTAGCAAGTTCTCTACTGTTTATGGTTGCAAGTTCAGCTAATTATTATTTTTTGTTAAAATGCCTTTCCGAAAATTTCTAAATACATCTTTTTCCTTCACTTTCAAATCATAAGTAGAAAAGTCTCATATTCATTTAATCCTAGTAACTGCTTTATCTGCAACCTTGCAAATATCAGGCATCTACAAATTGTTTTGAACACTTGCCTTCTATTACAAGGTCATTCAGTCAGTACAACATTCAAAGACCAGAAGCCTGTGCAAGCCAGAACTATTTTTTTTGTCTGTAATGTCATCTTCAAAGTCCACAAAGAGCTTGGAAGAGGCTAGCGTCCCCTGGTAGCCATGTGTTTCGTGGTGTGTAGCTTGATAAATGCTTTTATCAGGAAAGTGTCACAAAAATGTCCTTATGAACCCTATTAAGTTCAGCGCTTTGGTATCAATACATTCCTAGAAATACTGACACTGCATGAATATTACTCTTGTAAAACTTTGACAGGTTTGAGCATGTGGCAGTTCTAATGATCTTTGTCTTATCCCTTTCACCTCATGACAAGCTTTACCCTTATACTTCTCTCTCAATATTGCAACATCCCCAGTCCCTTTTCTGCAAAGTTCTCTGAAAACCTCAGTGCAGCTGACAGTAGCCTCTCTCTTTTCTTATTCATTTGTATGTGCTATGGCAGATGCACTTCCACATGGCAGAGACAGACCATCCCTTAAGACCTCTTTGGTGACTAGATCACAACAAGGATGACAGACATGACACTGGGGACAAGAACATGTATTTTTATTGGGCTCTGGGAAAAGTATTTATAATTCAGAAGCATTCTTTTTTGATTTGGTTGTGAGACAGAGACCAGACTGTGCCCCAGGATTTACTGGCTAAAGGACTTCAAGACAGTGAAAAGCCAGATTTAGGGAAAAAAAAAAAAAAAAAGGTTAATTCAAGCATAATATCAGTAAGGAAACAAACCATTAACAACAACAATACACCACGAGTGATTAAGCAGCTGTTCCTTTTGTCCTTTCTGCTTTTCTCTGGTGGTCTTCTATTATTTTCTCCTTGCCTTTAATGTTCTTTCTAACATTATTCTTTTCACTTTCTCCAGCAGGATTTTTAATGCATTTATCTGAAGTTCTATGAAGCATAGGCACTTTTTTAACCTTTTGTCATTTGTTTTCTTTTAACAAAATGGACTGTAACTGCATATAAAGAATACTTATAGTTGAATGCACAATGATTTTAGCATTGAGTTTGGAAATGTCCTTAGCCAGCAGACGCACTATGACTGCAGTGTGTCCTGGATGCCTGGGGAAAAGCAGCAAAACTAAGGGAAAGAACATAATGTAGAACGATTTGAAATTCTAATGTAGACGAGTGTTTTACAAGACAAAAAGAGATTCTGTAAAATAGGGGAATTATTCCGATAACACAACAATTCTTCAGGAGAGTATTCCACTGTTAGATATATAAAAAAAAAAAAGCGAGGAAGAAAAGATTACAATATCCAGAGAAAACTACTGTTTCTGAATATTACACTGCTGGTTTCATAGAGATGTTGGGAATTCACAGGCCACCAAGATTCCTACTGTATGATAACGAGGCTGCTTGGATTAGGCTGGACTAGAGGTACATGGAGATGGCAGGAAGTTTTGCACTTTAACATGATAAGCATCTCTACCAGATAAATGATATTGGAGAAAAAACACACAACAGAAATAATAGAATAAAAAGTAATATTTCTTTTTCAAAGATCCATGAGGAATAAAAGGAACAATCAAGGGAGAAAGAAAATACAGACCTGCAGAAGATGACCAAGACACAGACCTAAGTCATAAAAGATAGCACTGCCACGTAACACAGAAGGATTCCAGTAAAGATGAGGGCTTATTCTTAAACTTTCTTGCTTCATGGAAGAAAGCAAGTATGAAATCCTGTCCATTTCCTATTAGAAATCTGTTTATCAATGAGTGGATACAAGCATGTAGTTAATCTGAGTGCTAGACAGACATTTTAACAAAGAATTCCCAAAGAGCGATCAGGGCACAGTAACTGGCACCTTTTCTCAGGGCCAGTGCAAACAATCTCATAAATCACCAGCAGAAGGCAGTGAAGCATGAAAAACATGACCCTCCAGATGAGCACTGCCTTAACTCAAAGTCTCATTTGTAAGTTAAAAATATACCAGGTTTTTTAAATTGACTAACTGTGGGAGACTACATGACTGAGGGCATGAAGTTAGAACTTAGCCTTGAAGATAACAAAGCTTGTCCATGAATAATGAGGTACCAAAGGTATCTGGATGGGAAAGAAGAAGGCATCTGGATGAGAAAGCAGAAGGCATCCAGAGGAGCAAGCAAGTCAAAGGGAGTAACTAACTGCAGAACAAGAGCTTGGCAAAATAATAGACTTTAGTAATGCGGCAAAGGGTCATCCAATAATGTGCTGTTGCTAACTGATGTAACCAATGGCTGAAAGACACAAAGGGTTTGTGATAGTAAAAGAAGAACCTCTACTTAATCATCAAAGAAGCATGTCATATGTTGTTTGTCCGTCTCAATCATAACAACTAACATTTAAAATGCTAACACAAGTGGCATGCAGAGAAACATGTACTTTTAACGCACAACAGCATTCTAGAAATGCAAGTAAGTTACTTACAGTTCTTTTGGTAGGTATGTGTTGAAGCTGACATATGTGTCAAAACCAGTATCCATCGCACAGTCATGTTCTTACCTACCGTACTTCATGTCTTTGCAGATGAGGTATTAAACTGCTTCTTCCCTTTCAGAATGCTAGTTGCAAATTCGGTTTTCATTCACCTCTGCCTCAGGTGCAGCAGTACTTGTGATCACCTTGATAACTCCTCTACTGTACATTGCTGCTCCACATCCTCATCTTTCTAGGTATACCTCGTTAATCTCAGTCTCATCAAGCCTTGCTGGCACTGTTTATATCTCAAGAGATAATTTGTGGCAAGTTACAGATGTTTGCTTTATCACTTTAGCTTCAAATCATTATTTTGAGCACATTCTCTCCATTGTGTATTTGAAAGCAATGAATCACAGTTAAAATGTTAGTTCTGAAATTAGCAAAGATTTGAATACAGGTTGACTCCACAAACAGAGAAAAAGGAGAAAATAAAAATACTATGAATATTATTTTATGACAAAAAAAAAACTCCACAACTTTTAAAACCCTAAACAATAACTACAGAATTGTGTAAGTATACTTTACTCTGCACTTCAGGACAAATATGCCTGTTAAACATGGGAGCCATTATTTCATGTTTATTTATATCCAATGTTCTTATGCAAGTGTCAGTTATGATAATGCAGACTGACGGTCAGGTCTGAACTGCCATCATGTTCAACAGTGTTTGCTTCAGAAGGCTCCATTGTGTGCTATGACAGTTAAACAATCTGCTCTCATAACTGCACTTGGGGAAGAATTGGGCTTTTTAGAATTATCCATTTAATATATCCCTTTGAACGTATCTATTTCTAAAAAACCCAGAGAGAAGCAATTGTGTTGATAGAGATCCATGTTCAACACTATTGAAATCTGTGCTGCCATGGGAATTGTGGTTCTTCATGGCTAATCACAAGGGCAGCTGTAGCACAGGCGTCTCTATTCATGACAAGAGACTGATAATCGTGAAGTTTTCAGTGGCTTGACTACCTTGAGAGCCAGAAAAGTAATGCATTCGGGAATTCAGTACCACAAACTGGGAGACAAATTAGCTATAGATCCTACAAACCCTACAGGGAACCCCTAATTAAGATTCTTCACCTAATTTAATAAGTTCATCATCAAATGAAACAAGAAGGGCCACAACCATTCGTAAGTACAGACCACAGCCTCCATCGTCTGGTTGCAACTGACTCATTTCAATGTATTCCATTCCAGAAGATTATAGAAAGGCTTCAGCCAACTGCCTGAGCCGATGCACTTCTATTATACCACACTTTGGGAGAGTACCATATTTAATTTTCACCTTCAGACATTAAAACAAGCTTTTTAAAAGGAATTTGAGGCATCATCATGGGAAAATAGGGCAGGTATGTTGGGAGAATCTAACTGCCAGTCTGTTCTCTCTCACAGACCACATTTGAAAATTTTATCCTTTGCTTTTATTCACATCTTTCGTAGCACATCATAAAAATACACCTCAAAATGGCAGAACTGTTTTAGAATTAAAGACCAAAATTTCTGCTCTCTTGCTTATGCACTGCCCAGTAAATAATCACAAATGGTTGTTATTCTATTCATTTTATTAATGGGATTATGCCAGTTCAGGAAAACACTGCAAATAATTACAATTAACTATTCACCACTGCACTCGCCCTCATCTTTTCTCAGCCCCTTTTATTGTTTGGGATTTTTCCTCCTGACTGCCAGCTGCTGGGACAGATGTCACTTCCTGCCAGATGTTTTCATAGAAACCTCTATTAGTATCTACCCACAGATGATACAGCTATAGAGGTGACTGCACAAATCCAGACTTTTGAAGTACATGAGGCTAAATGAGAATCTGTTGCTCCCTGCACATCAGTTTATCCAATGATTATTTGTTGCAGGGGAAAATTTCATCTGTGTTATTGTCGTGGTTTAAGCCCAGTCAGCAACTCAGCCACGCAGCTGCTGGCTCACTCTCCCCACCACCCCATCCTCCCCTTCTTTCTTCCCCTTACTCCCGGAGGGATGGGGAGGAGAACTGAAAGAATGCAACTTCCACGGGTTGAGATGAGTACAGCCCAGTAAGTAAGGTATAACACAAACCACTGCTGCTACCTCCAATAATAATGATAAGGGAAATAACAAGGGAAGAGAATACAACTGCTCACCACCCACCGACCAACACCTGGCCCGACCCAAGCAGTGATCTAACCCTTCCAGGTGGCTGCCCCCAGTTTATATACTGGGCATGACGTGCTGTGTTATGGAATACCTCTTTGGTTAGTTTGGGTCAGGTGTCCTGTATCTTCTTCCTCCTGGCATCCCCTCCTCCCTGGCAGAGTATGAGGCTCAGAAAGTCCTTGGTCAGACTAAACATTCGAGCAGTAACTAAAAAACATGGGTGTTATCAGTGCTGTTCCCAGGCCAAAAGTCAAAACCACAGCACTGCACCAGCTACTAAGAAGGAGAAAAATGGCTGCTACTGCTGAACCCAGGACAATTATTCTAATTAAAACAAAATAAGTCAAACCACTACTTTTAGAACAGACAATGTATAATAACATACTGAAGAGGGATACAGACCTCAACTCTTCAGCGAAGAGAGAGGTTCTCTAAGAATACGGAGTTGTGGTCAGTCCATACAAGTTCCTCTCTGCCATTCTTTCCTCCTCATACTTTTCCCTTCTCCAGTGTGGGCTCCTTTGCAGACTGCAGTCCTTCCAGATAATCCTCCTCTAGCATGGGCTCCTCTCCATGAGGAACCATTCCTGTCAGAAGGACCTGCTCCATCACAGGCTCTCCAAGGGCTGCAGTTTTTTTCAGGTGATAGCCACCTTCTCTATGGAGGACCATGAATCAGAGGAATTCATCATCAACTCTGCTTGGTGCCTGCAGCACCCCTCCTTCTCTCACCTGGGTGGCTCAAAGGACAGGATCTCACACAACTTCCCTCTCAACACCTGGGCAGGAATTCGCCCTTTCTTGAGTAAGGAACCAGCTTGAATTTGTGTCTGGCATGGGCATCTGGCTCTCCTCAGCTCCCCTGCTACCAAAACTTCACTACAGACACACACTACAGGGCTCAATCATCCTGCGAGGCTGCTGCTTTAAATTGTGCGCCTAGTCACAATAATGACATAAACCACCCCGAGAATAAAGACTTTTGCTTTGAGGTTTTAGAGAAATAGTATAACTGAAATTGAATACAAGATGAGAGATGAATACAGAGATGAATACAGAATTTAAAATATTCTATTGTGCAGTAACATATTGTGCTTAGGTTCTGATCTGGCTCCATTTTAACCTGTAATCATTCCTTAAACTTCTGAGACCAACAAGCCTTGTATCATTACAATAATAGCTTTAATAAAGGAATGAGGTTTAAAGCATTACCTTCTCAGCATCTGAAAATACAGAGATAATTAAGCCTGATTTTCTTCAAAGCCTTCCACCCTCCTAATGAGGTTTAATGAATTCAGTATTGAAGATTTAACAACAGGTGCCTTTACATTAGGAGGCCGCACTGTACAGGCATAAACAGCACCTGCAAGCGTTTTCCTCAAGAATGCTAAAAAAGGCCTCAAAACTGCTCCCTCCAGCAACAGCTGCCTTGCTGAGTAAATAAGTAAATGGCACTATCTAATATTCATAACTTGCCCAGACCCTGTGCTTGACCTCAGCGCTGGAGTGTCTTTTTCTATTACAAGTACTGATCATTCTCATAATATATGCACTATTCCCAACTATTGGGAAGATTTAATTTTCACCCCAGTGTTCTCTTCAGAGTTAACAGCTGTTTCACACAATATGACTTAGATTCAACTCACAGAATGGGTTAAGAGAAGGATCTCAGAGTAAGATTCACTCACTGCTTCATAAGAGATAAAGAAGAGAAACTGCCTATGTCATTTCACAGCCCCACAGTGATAGCTAACTTGGCAACAAAGAAACTTTTAATTGATCCTGCAAATTCTGAACAGAGCCTTTGTGGGTGGGTCAGGGGCCATTGGTGATCACTTCTATTGCACCTGAATAGAAGGCATTTCCTTTTCTGCCCAGAAGATGATCCTCAATGCCCACAGGTTCTCATTCTCATTTCTTACTTTCAACCAAGCTGAAGGCAATTTCACAACATCTGTTTCTTCCTCTTAGCAAGCAAAGGCACTAGCGAGAACTCAGAGAAATAGCTGTTAAAAACTGGTGCTGACACTCGCAAACTTTTGTTACCCGCGACAGCAACACAAGGGTGTCTTTCAGTAGTATCTCCTCAGGAACTTCTGGAGAAACCAGATATGGCTGGTCTCACTTCTAATTAGGAAACAAATTACTCTCCTGCCTTTTGGTCCCTACCCCTGAGTATAAGATCCCTAAAGCTACAACCTTCTCAAATGCAAACTAAAGACATTCAAAACACCAAAGCCAAGAGACTTAAAAGGTCTTTTTCACTAATAATTATGGTACAATCTCTCAGTTTCCAACTCATCTACCTTTTGTGCTTTGTCTCCATGAGAACTACATATGTACTGCTTCAAATTCATGATGCAAGGAGGAGAATTCCTCACAGAAATCCGTTCCACAGACTCCTGCGCCTGTGAGTCTTTTCACACAGCCCTTTGTGATTTATGCTCATGCCTAAACAGTCCAGCTATTTACCTCCCCTATTCCCACAGGAGCATTTTACTAAGAGATGATCTCCAGCTTGCCTCAGTTTAAAAATTTCTAATTCTTAGAACATTCAACTTGTTTCCTGCCCACCCATGTCTTGACTTGTCTTGATCTACAGAGGTGAACACATATTTATTTAAGATGGTTAAGAGACAAAGAGATGGAAATCAACAATCTCAGTTTACTGACTGCTATCACTAACCATCACTGCTTATTTCACACGCTTAAAGAGGAAACATCCACACAGCGAATTACATGATCTGCAGACTTAATACATGATCTAATAAACCATGTTATGCTTGATAAGCTAAAGTATATAAACCCCGTTATTTGATTTAATAAATATTCTCTAAATCATAGATAACTCTCATAAGTCCTTATATAAAAAATGCTGGTCATTTTAATCATAAGTAAGTGACACCCGTATTAAAAAAAAAAAAAAAAAGACATTAAATATACCTAACTTTCCCAAGGAGAAATATATCCCTAATACCCAAGAGACAGTGATACCACACACACTTTCTTAATCCGGAGATTACTGCTCAGACTGTACAAGCACCATGGACAGCATTAGCATTATGGTCATTGTTCAATTGCTGTGGCACATTCTGCTTGCAGCTTCAGCTCTGGAGGAAGCAGTGGCTGAATATGATTAATCAGACTGTATTTGTTGCAGGAACTAATGGAAAGAACAGTGCTAAGCATTTTTCAAAAATGAATAATAACCCAGGTACCTGACACCTGCATGTGATGTGAAGCATTACAAACAAATGAGGAGTAATAGAGCTTACTGGGCATAAAACATTACTGCTTTATAAAAGTAAGTGCGGAATAAGCAAACTAGAAGTAATCACTCAGAGCACTTGTACCAACTAAATAACCTTTAAACTTTCCGAGGTCCTACAAAATAACATGACTGATTAGCATCTGCACAAGTCTGTAAAAGGGAATAGGACAAATTCTTTGAAGACTAGAATTTTAGAACTTAAGTCCTACCTTAGCTCTGTTACTGTTCATATACTAAAACATTGACTTAACTGTTTTGATGGTCCACATCTTGCTATTGTGTTTCCTGAACATTTAAAGTGCTTGGAGAAATATTATTCAGTCTTCAATTATTTGCCAAATTCATGTCTGGAGACTGCAAGGCTTTTTAAGAAGAAATGCCAATTAACTGTTTCCTCATATTGCACATTATCTAATATACTTTGCTAGAGATGCATCTTGCTAACAGTCCCCCTGCTTAGAACTTTAAAAAGAGAGGGACAAAAAAAAAGCACTTATAAAGGAAACCAAGACTGATACATATGTGGATGGCAGGTGTACTGCTGGGCAATACCCTGTTTAGAAGGGTTTGCAGTTACTGCATTTGCTGGGGAAATACTGCCCATTTGCCCATAGCTTCATCTGGAGAGCTGGAAATCACATTTTGCCATACAACTGTATTAATCCTACCCTAGATCACTACTAATTTATCAATTTTAGCAGACAACTGTCACTAGCTTCCTATTTTCCTATTTTGTTTTTTTTTTTTTTTGGTTTGTTTTTTTATATATATTATTTGATTGTGGTTTTCTATATCTGCTTTAGGTTCTCGCTAAAGATTAACTGTACCTAATTTGTCTTTCAAGAGACATCCTTCGCTCTTCCAACATGTCTTAGTATATGGAAAGACTTTAGGGTGTCTTTGGTGGAAATGCTCTCAATTTATACCAAGAGCAAAGAGGAAATTTCTTGGTCACTCTATAATAAATTGCCATTAAAAAGGAGAACAAATTCACAGTATATATTGACCAGCTTGCAAAAAAAGATAACTGACAAAGTATTTGGATTACCAAAATGTAGCACCTTTAAGTAAAATCCAAGGCTTGGATTATTTTGTGGATTTTTATTCCGTAAATGGAATAAAATTGAAGAATAGGCAGAGTACAGAAAACTTGTGAGACAGATATTTGCTGATCTTCAGAATGCTGGAAGTTCAGAAAGTTGAAAACTTACAACTTTGGGGAGACAGCTATTATTAAATCCTTTCGTTTTATACATCACATTCTGCAGAGAAAGAAACAATATAAAGAAAATGTTATGGGTTTGCTATGAGAAAGTTAAGAGAACAATTAACACACCTATAACACAGTTAAATATGAAGAATGCAAGGCAAGTAGTTGGACAGTGTAACAGCTCAATGTCTATATTGTAAAACTGACCAGCAAGAAAATCTTCACTATCTTGTTTCTCCTGAAATTAAAGGAGATTTTTAAAGTATTTTTAGAAAACAATGCAGTACATTCTACTCTGAAAAAAATTAGATACTGAGTAGGCTGACTGACATCAGGGGTTGAATTTACATTTGGCACACTTTAAATGTTCAAATTGAAAGGAGTGAAAGCCTTTGTTTTGAAACACAAAAATATCATGCTGTGGAAAAAGAGAGAGAATGAGACAGTGAAAATAACTGACTGATGGATTGAGAGATAAACATTGTGCCCTATTGTTTATTCAGGCAGCTACTAGCACCAAATAAGGTTTCCCTAATATTATTACTGTGGTGATTAACATCCCTTTTCACACTTAGGAATCATTCCTGAAACTCAAAAGTGAATTGATTTCTCCCTGCTATAGTTAATTACTCCACATTTAATTGCAGGAAGCTGGGTATTTTTTCAACTCCGCACTTGCTAAATAGTGGCTTAATTCTGCTCACTTTCAGCTCTGTTCTATGTAGGACCAGTGAACACTGTGGCGTCAGAATGATGAAGTATCTGCTCCTAGCCTTCTCTCTCTATAAAGCAAGGTCTGCCATACTACATCTCCTACTTAGGAGGCAAGAAACCAGATTTCAGTTTTAAATAAGGTATCAGAGACAAAAGACAGGAGAGTAAAAATTATTCACTGTGGCTTAACAAGCACAGCCAAGTGTTCTGCTAGTTGTAATGAAAATGGTGTCTTGAGAGTTTCTGTGTCACTGTAAATAGCAGGGGTCATTTGGGCTACATCAGTATGTGAGAGAAAATTCCTATAAAAAGCAAGTAAGAAAACAGGAGACTAAAGATTGCTGAGGAGATATCAAAAATACCCTATTATATTTCCAGGTACTTTTTCTGGTTTTGTCAAGCTGCTGCTTGACAGGGAGAGAACAGAGAAATGATGTTAATGTTTCCCGTTTAGCAGCTGCAAGCATTTATTGGCGTGAGTTTTCAAATAATATAATCAACTGAATTCTGCTATTCGGGTTTTTTCTTTTACTGTTTTGGTACACTGCACTTTAACATCAGCAAGAGTGGTAGAACGTGTGGCTCTACTTAAATGGTAGGTATGGAAGCAACAGGGATAAGCCACATGTAGTGTAGCTTAATAATAAAATAAGAAAAATAAATAATAATGCATAATAAATACATAAAATAGTAAAATATTAATATTATTAATAATAATAGCAGCAGAATTGAACCAGTTTGTGTTATTCCTGTATTTCCTGGCACTTAATGAGACTGATAATATAAATTTAGATTTTATTAAAAATAGAACACCTCTGTAAATTGCTAGTGGTATTGACGTATTTTTCTGAGCTAGTAAGTACTCCTTTAACACAACTTAATCACAAATAATCAAACACAGAATATAATCATTGTGTCACATCAAATCATATTTTTCAGGCTCTGCCTAAGGATTCCCTTTCAGAAGATTTTTTCTTTTACTACAAAAAATACACACTAGGGCCTAATGCCCATAATTAACACATTTCTTAAGTGTTTCCTATGCCACTGCAACAATGTCTGAAAGAACACAAAACTGGCTTGCACATCCTAACCCATATCCAACTCCCCATGAACAAGATAATAATATGAAGTTATTTACATATGTACACATATGTTCATACACTTTCCAGATATAATCATGTATTTTTTGTGTTGATTAGATACTTAAAAAGCCCTTGAGGCATAGAGCACTGAACTGGTTACCCTCCTCCTTTAGCTTATAGAATCATAGAATAGTTAGGGTTGGGAAGGACCTTAAGATCATCTAGTTCCA
>JAOEHX010017611.1:5801-19682 GCA_025448015.1 Bolborhynchus lineola
TCCCCTTCTTGAAAATGGGGTTATATTTCCCTTTTTCCAGTCATCGGGAACTTCACCTGACTGCCATGATTTTTCAATAATTCTTTTTAAACTTATTTTATTGCCAATCACCAAAAGTCAACCTTTAAAGAAAATAAAAATTTGATGTCACCTTCTTATCAGAAACTGAGAAAACTGCTAATGTCAAAAAAAATTGAAAACACAATTGGGCATTGGACATAGTTTCTTCTGCCTCTACTTTGAAGTAGAAACCAGCCAAATAGTACTTTTTATGTCACTCAAAAACTCTACAAGTCAAACCCTTCTGCTATCAAGCATAAAGCCTAGCAACCTACCTAGTCTTTCCCAACAGCCTGATCTTTTCCTGCATCTTCTTACAGAAATCATAGTCACTTTAACAGTAACTCCTGTGAGTCTTGCTAGACACTT
This sequence comes from Bolborhynchus lineola, assembly GCA_025448015.1. Classification (NCBI taxonomy): domain Eukaryota; kingdom Metazoa; phylum Chordata; class Aves; order Psittaciformes; family Psittacidae; genus Bolborhynchus; species Bolborhynchus lineola. The sequence continues at coordinate 6,231 of JAOEHX010017611.1, forward strand.
CACAAATTTGGCTCATGATACTGATACGGTTTACTGGTGGACTTGGCAGTGCTGAGGTAACAGTTGGATTTGATCTTAAAGGTCTTTTCCAACTTCATTGATTCTGTTTTTTTCTGACACCATCTCTTTTTCATCATTGCCTTAAAGTCTATTTTTCTACTTTATCTAATAAACACCGTAAAGTAGCAAATTTAGAGCCACGAATTTAAGTTAATTACAGTAGATCATAGAGCCACTTAAAAACATACCCATGCATTTCATCCTCAGGCATTTTTTAGTTCCGAATTACAACTTCAATAAAAGAATAAGATATAATAACACAGACATTTAGTTAGTTGGTATCATTCCAAACACCATTAAAAGGAGATGAAAATGTACTTCCAAAATGCCAATTTATAGCTGTTACTATTAACTGTAGTATCATAAATGTGTTTATAACAAGAAAGGGATGATTCTGAGCAATGAAACACCTGGATGTCATTATTTGGTAACAAAGAATCATAGAATAGTTAGGGCTGGAAAGGACCTTAAGATCATTAAGTTTCAACCCTCCTGCCATGGGCAGGGATACCTCCGACTAAACCATGTCACCCAGGGCTCTGTTCAACCTGGCCTTGAACACCACCAGCAATGGAGCATTCACAGCTTCCCTGGGCAACCCATTCCCATGCCTCACCACCCACATGAGGAATTTCTTCCTCATATCCAATGTAAATTTCCCCTGTTTAAGTTTGAACCCATTACCCCTTGTCCTACCACTACAGACCCTAATGAAGAGTCCCTCCCCATCATCCTTATAGGCCCCCTTCAGATACTAGGAGGCTGCTATGAGGTCCAAAAGTCCCATTATAGAAGGGCACCAAATTGGTCAGGCAGGATTTCCCCTTAGTGAAGCCATGCTGGCTGTCACCAACCACCTTGCTGTTTTTCATGTGCCTTAGCATACCTTCCAGGAGAATCAGTTCCAAGGTTTTGCCAGGCACAGAGGTGTCACTGACTCCCCTTCTTGAATGGGAGCTATATTTCCCTTTTCCCAGTCACCAGGAACTTCACCTGACTGCCATGATCTTTCAAATATGATGGACATCATGAGAACTATGAAAATATTTATTCTTCAGTAAAGTTACTGCTGAGGGTCCTCCATCAGTTCTGAAATTAAAACATCAGCATTGATACTTTTTTTCCCTTTTATAGTGTCTGAAAGAAAGCATTAACAACTTCATGATCAGGCATATGAGCCACCAGTCAATCCAGACACCAGGCAACCTTTATATCGTAACTATCCCATGTAGCATGAACCCTTTGAACCCTTTAAGTTAGCCTGGACAAATTCCTTCATTTCCCAAAAAGATTTCCTATGGTAAACATCCGCTTTATCACTAACAGCATTTTTCAAAAATTTTTTTCCATCCAGATAACAGTTTGGTAAAGTCTAATCAGGGAAAATACCCTTAAAATGCTCCCTTTTTCAGTTTTCAGACTTTATAATAATTCAAATTGTTGTAACCTAATAACATGTATGCTGGAGTCTTGCAGGACAGTGACCAACCCTTCTGAAAAAAGTGAAATTCATAATAGCATCTCCAAGAAATCATTATTACGGTGATCATGGATTCTTTTGTCTCCAAAAGCACTTCAAAATAGTTTTCTACCATATATTTCAACTGACAGCAAAACACTGGAACCAGTATATGTTTTAAAGTATAGTTTGCAAGGAGCTAGAAAATTATGCTCCAAAATACTGACAATACATACTACTGTATTTTGAATAGGTTTAATTTTGAATAGGTTTAATTTTAGCCCCACACTAACAAAGTTCACTGGACAAAAATGTGCCTAAGCCCTGTGCAAATAAAACTAACTTTTATTCAGTGTTAGCATCAATTTCTTAATGGTTTCATCAGCAGGATTAGCTCATTTATCCCACTGGTAAAAAACAGAGACTTTGAGAGACCACATTCAATTTCTGGTGTTACACTTCTCAGACTGTGCAAAATTCATGAAAGAATCAGTGAAAAGGGGGAATCATAGAATCACAGAATGGTTTGGGCTGGAAAGGATCTTAAGATCATCCAGTTGCAAACCCCTGCCAGGGGCAGGGACACCACACACTAAACCATGTCACCCAAGACTCCATCCAACCTGGCCTTATATGTCCAATACTAAACAGGAGCAATCCTGTAGTTTCATCAAAGCAATACTATTTCAGTGCCAGTCATAAATAAAATATTATGGAATAACAATATCATGCTTGAAATAAAATATTATGCCAATATCTGATATTCCCAGAAAATATGCAAGTCAGCCATGTTACTTTTGCTATAACTTTGTAGACAACAAAACCCAAATTTTCCATGTATCTCTGTAGATAGGGAAAAAGAAATTTTCCATGTTCTTAGGACAAAAGTTTGCAGCAACAGAAACCATCTAGCAGTTTCAGAAGCAAAATGGTGACAATGGGAACATAAGACACCACTACTGTATTTGCTAAATATCTAACTGAAGTGATTGCCAGGCCTAGAAAACAAGATGCAATCTGTTCTACATGGAATGGCATGTATGAGAATAATGTTGATGTTATGGTCAGAGAAGCATTTCTTTTTACGGTAACAGTATAGTCTAAACATTTTCCTTTCTTGAAAAAGAAAAACAACCAAAACAACCGCCAAAACACTTCCATGATCAGAGTGCAAAAGGCAGAAAATGTTCTGTAGATGAAGGCTGCATCCAAACCCTGCTTTAAACACATTCCTCCAAATAAAAATACAATAAACTATTGTGCAGAACTGTTGGAAGAGTAAATAAAAATTCTTCAGAGTAGTTTCTTTCACCAGTGTTCCACTCAACTGCTTGCAAGGAAATCTGAACACTAGCTAGGAGCTTCTGTCTGTAAATATCACTGGTATGTCAGAAGATTTCTCTTTTCCCTGCCTAAACTTCTCCTCAAATTACATTCAGATTCCTGTGGTACCATAACAACTTCAATGCAGCATGTATTTCAGTATTTTGTAAAGGTTTCATTCCTATTTCCACTCCCAGTTACTGTTGGTTTACATTTTTCATCCTGGCTGCACTGCAGGATGTATATCCTTACAATATCTGTGAGGTCTTACAGCTTTAACACCGAATACTGTTAACTACTATATCAAAACCACATCAATATATGTACTGAAGTGATATCATATATTATATGATACACACCAGATTTCACCATGTCTTATCAAAACATGTGTCAAAGCAATGCAATTCCTGATGGAAAAATAAAAGTGAGTCACGCAGAAAATGGTTGTTTGGGCTTTTATTGTAGTTGTACGAACTTTCTTTCAATTCCATTCATGGGAATCAATACCCCTCAGTTGGACAACTTGGTTTTTCAAGTTTTAATGAGGATAAAAATCCAAAACAAATCCTGATAAAACTCTTTTGCTTTGCCTGCTATGGATCAATATAATGTGTAATGCCAAAACACTGCTCCTCACCCCCAGGTGGAAACTGCAAATGATCCTACGTTCACCTGGAACTCAGCACAAACTTTCTAAATGGCCACAAACCATTCTTAAGTATTTCAGGAACATACCAAAATCTGCACTCACTGTACTCTGCAAAAACCCTGTGCAGGGCACAAAAATTAGTACTAATCTGTACCTAAGATAATTTGTATTTTTTAGTCTATAGAAATCATTTGTGAAAGGTTATACAGAATACCGTTCAGATTCCTAAATGAAACTGTTGAGGCGTATTTAATGTCAGATTTTATTTCTCTTCTACCTGTGGCATGCTATCTTCAAGTACTTTATTCTAGAACCCAGTAAAAAGGCTGAACTTGAAACTAACTAGAAATTGCCCCCAGTTGTTTTACATTTAGAACATTCGTTACTTCACCTAAAGGAGTAACTAACTGCAAGCCTTGAGCAAGGACAGAATACATCAGTATCTTTCTTTATAGACCATTCTCCAAACTTTGCACATGACCTCACATAGTCATATTCACTAAAACAGAGCAGAATTTGCAAACTATCACAGAATCACAAAACAGTTTGGGTAGGAAGAGACCTCAAAACTCATCCAGTGCCAATTCCCTGCCATGGACAGGGACACGTTCTACTAGACCAGGTTGCTCGAAGTATCTAAAAAATGCAGGACTATTTTGAGCGCAGTCTGGAGAACACAAGTACATTATCTATACACAGTATTTTATTTGTATAACTTTTATCCATTATATAAACCAATGTGCAAACACTGGAGACAAAGTATGGCCAATGATTATTAGTGTGTGTACATGTCTATATTTTATAATTCTGTTGTAATGTGTGCATGTGAGTACACATATATATTATAGCATTTATAATGGGGCAAACCTCTTCCTGCTCATAACTGGAGAGAAGCTAAAGCCAGCTAAACTTATGTGACATGCTCCTCCATGGCTTGGTAAGGAAGCATTAAGCAGAAGTTAACTATCAACCATATCTTCCGATGAAGGCTTTCATAACCTACTCCTATTTTCCCACTTTCCTGTGAAATTGATGTAGATTGCATCAAACTCCTACTTAATAAGTCTACTATATCACTTCAAAGGACAGTCTTCCACAAAGCACATGGTGAAATACATAAATTTAAGCACTTAAAGCTGTGTGGCATTTTCTGAACAGGTTTATACAGACTCTTACCATCTCTTTCGTATCTTCTGCTAATGGCAAAAACGTAGCTTCCAGAATAGCAACTTGATCTGGGCTGAGCTTCTGCCACAGACTAATCAGCATAATCACCAGATGGGTGGCACTCTTCAGCTTTGTGAATGCCTGGAATATGTTGGCTTGATTTTCCACTGCTGCATCTGCTAGAGCTATTACCTGCAAAAATCACAAATGTCTGTTAAAGATAATTTTACCATCCATGAACACTCAACACTGAAATTACCTTTGGCACACTCTTATTTTCCTTTAGAAGATCCTGAGGAATTCTGTTTTCCATAAACATAAACCACAAAGTATTAAATTCATTATCATCTATCAAGATTTTTCTTTTGAATACCCAAAGCAACAGGATCAATCTACCTAGTATAATCAGTGTAGAAAGGATTCCATTTAGAGCATATTCTTCAGGCATTCTTGAGCTTAAGCCCCATCATAATACATGATAATACACTAATAAATGATAACACATAATACATGTAACACACTAACTTTCAATTTTATACCACACAAGACACTCATCTCCAGATGACCAGCAAACCTACTGTATGAATCAAAAAGCATACATTGATTTTCTGCATTTAAAAATGCAGTATATGATTATTTCCAGATGAACAGAACTGCAATCTGTTATTTCATTAGCTCTCTCAGGTCTCTCCTTTTTTTGCACTAGTTGCTTAAGCTTTTATGCTAAGATGTAAACATTATGGATCATGTATATGAAGGCAGTACCACTTTGCTTGCCAGATATCATGAAAAAAAAATCAAAATAAAACACCAGATTCACTTCTTCTAAGATGGTAAAATAGTTGTGTTGAGTACTTCAAGATGGGGAAAAACAGAAGAGCCATTATATGATATTCTACTCAGTTACGAAATAACTTGTCACTGTATATAATATTGTAGACTTACAGCACTACAAAAATAAGTATTCTGAGAAACATCGCTATAAATGCCTTCTTTCTTGAAGTACAATGTTTAGACATTTTCCATCACCAGTGAAAAGCAAAGATAGCAGTGATTTCACTATGCAATTTCAATATGACATGTCAATATGACAACAAGAGATTTTCCATAGTGTTGGCACTGAACTACTGCAGCTAAATGAAAGCGGTTTATCCTAAGGGAGCAGAACTTACAAGATCTGCTCACATGAATGCCACTACATCTTCATGTTGGCTGGATAATACTTGGCTGACAGCAGTGCTGATTACCTTCCCTGCCATTTAAATCAACACAAAGCATCTCTCTCAACCACATTCTCCTTCTGTTTACTTATCTGCAAAATGGGGTAATAGGTGCTTGACTGGAATTGTGAAAAGCCTCACAGAAATGCAGTTAAAGTGTAATTAGTATTACAACAGAATTTACAAAGAAAAAACTTGCAGAGCTTGATCCATTAGCATTTGGCAACAGCAGGGAAACAAAAATACTATACGATGCATCTCCAGCTGGGAATTTAAGCCAACCAGCTGTTAGCATTTGGTGGAGAAAAACTATTTTTAATCTGCAACACTGGCATTACAGATGTGTGTGTGTGTTCCCTCCAAACTCCCATGTGACTGGGAAGATAAAGAAAACAGTTTTAGGGAACTATAAATATGAAACATTTCAAACAAGATGTGTTGATAGCTTTTGGTTTATATTTTAAGATGTAACATTTCCAAATAAAATGGAGAACCCACAGGACACCCATGAGTCCAAACACTACATAAATTAGAGCCCAGTAACAAAACAAAACCAAAAAAGCCCAGCTAACTATGCAAAGAAGTGAGATGTTAATCCCAAATAGAGAAAACCAACATGACATAGTCCGGTTGGAGGAGATTAACAGTATCACAGACATATAACCTGATGTAATCATGCCCCCAGTCAGTTTGCTCAGACAAAAGCTATGATGTCTTTCATACCTCACTTTCTACACAAGGTTCAGTTCCACACTGCAGTAATATTTCAACAGTTATGGGTGACAAAGCTCCATCATAGACACAACACTAAGTAGTACCCTACATCAGTTACATCTCACCACTGCAATCAGTCATTGTACAGTTATACAGCTTCACCTTCCTGAGGAAGCAAGCTACAACAGTAAGGTTCTCCTCAGTCTAACAGAGGCCTTCAAATATCTCATTGCTTTTCCTGTCCAATAGGCACATGAATCAATGATCTCTCACTCTGTGCTATATTTCATCTTATAGTGTATAACTCAGGTGTTTTACATGGCCTTTTACCTTACCTTCATTTCAGAATTTGCTTTCTTTCCATTTTATAACCATGACCAAAGGAGGTGCTCACCTTTTCCAAGGCTATAGATGTAAAACAAATCTCCCAGTACTCCCAAACAATACCTAATGTACCAAGCCTTTAAGCTATTTTGAAAGCTCCTTCGTAAGAAACCCTAAAAATGCAGCTGTTAGAAAAGTTTGCCTTTGGTACAAAATTCTGAAGTTCTAATGCACAATAATACAAGACAAATACACACCAGTGACGGGCCTGCTTCTAAAGGAAGGGTGCAGTCTTGGAGTGCTGCAGACCATTAAAACACACAACAATTAAATCTTTACATGACTGCATATATATGAGTTCAACTTTTATACTTCCAGAGAAACCAAAAAGGGGGAAAAAATCCCACATTTCTAATTCCTAATCATTCTGTTAATAGATTTATTGACATAATACAGCTTTCTGAGATCTGGAACACCCAGGATAACACAATATGCACTACCATACTATAATATATGACATACACATGGCATACACAGCCATGGTAGTTTTAAAAAAGCCTAAGCCACAGAGAAAAGGTTGCTTGGACAACACCCCTTAAGATATGTCAAACTGAAAGCAAAGCAACAGAGAGCACCTGGAAGAACTAAAGATAGTTTGAGATTATAAGATTCCACAGCAAATACTTGATCTGAGGAAAAAAGAAGAAAACTTTCCTCACAGAGGAAAATCACTGCAAACATCTCCCAGGCTATCAGGTGAAAACTCCACCTATATTGTGTAAGACCTATCATTGCCTATTTAACAATTTTCTTATTCCTTCTTTAATGTCCCAAAGCTTTCAAACAAAACTAAAAATCAGGTTTTCAGACTTTCTAACAGCAATGGAAGAAAAGAAAGTAGCCAGTGCAGGAAACCAGCATGGGCGGAAAGTACACTATTGAATATACGTTCTTACTACTGACCAAAACTTTATTTCCTTTTATACCCTTAAAGAAAGCTCATATTGAACATTTTTACTAAATTTCATATTCACAGTTGCACAGGTAGAGCTGAAATCCAGAAGTATTTTTAACATCTTGGGAATTTCCACCCTCAACACTATTGCCAAAATTTAAGCACAATCATTTCCAAGCATAGAGCATTTCTCATGTTTTCAACCTTAAAGTGTTTAAGCAGAAAGATTTCTTTTCGTACTCTTTAAGGTCCCTTCCAACCCACAGCCATTCTATGATCCTATGCTTATTTACTGCTAGGTAGATCTTAGAAGATGTTGAGAATTTGAAAAATGCAAACTAACGGTGATTTAAGTCTTAAAAACATTCTGATTTCTCCATTATTACTGCTTTCTTAAAGATATTTTTTAGGGCATTGTTTAACATCCAGCACTAACTTCAAACTTAATAATCCCTCTTGAAAATGGCTTGCAACATACCCACTCTTGTATATTCAGGCAAGTTCCTGAGGGCAATAATGAACATCACTCTCCCAGGCTCATTCCAGTAATACAAGAAAATACACATAGAATTTCAAAAATACAAAATGCCTTCTTATTAGCTGGCTACAAAGTTGAAGAAAACTGAAAACCTAAAGGCCAAGAAGTGAGTATGAATTTCCAAGGCACTTCCTTTTAAGTTGGTAGTACATTTTCTTGGAGGCCCTAGCACCACGGGGACTGGAAACTCTCACAGGTTTTATGCCATATTCTAAACCAGAAAACAGGAAATGTGACTGACAATTTGGCTTTGGGGCAGGGGGTTTGGTGGTTGTTTTTTTTTAATCAGCCAAGAAAAACATAACTGTCCACCACTTATGAAATTCAGCCAACTAGTCTTGCCCTCACCTAGTTCTATCACACTGGGTTCAGCTTCTAGTAAATTTGAAGTATCCTCAGTTTTAGCAGAAATCAAGTTTGAAGAGAGGAAAAGTATGGCATTTAAGGAATACAATCATTTTATATTTCATCCATAGCCCTTCAGAGTAAGTCCTCTATGCAAAATTTGTTAAAATAGGAGAAATAAGATCAGAAATGTAATTACTATTAAAGGGACACAGCGATGGTGAATTACCAAGACTATCATGTACTCCACAGTAAATTAATCCATAACCTAAGTCTTCATACAGGGTTCAAAGGAGACATTCTGTACACAGTTACAGAAGCAAAACCATAGATCACAAGCTCATGGGTCTCTTCTGGCAATTTTTCTTATGGAAGATTTATTGCAAGGTAGTTCATTGATCTGATCCCTTCCAACTACTTTTATACACAATTAGAAAGCAGGATGTTAATGCATATATATCAGAAAGTAGAATGCTGAGAAAAGCTGGGATTACTGCTTGTCCATTTCTATTGCAACAGGACGATTACTACTACTCCACCTTTTCACAGATTAACTCATTTCAGAGAAGGAAATACAACTCAACTATTAAATCTAAACCAAGATCTAACTAAGTAATTTTTTATGATTTAAAGAAGTCTCCACCACATATCTGAGTTCACCTGGAATATGTAAGCATTTAAAGGAAAGTATTATTTTCCTTACAAGCCTCTCTGTCTACCTTGCACATCTGGTATGAAGCCACTTAAAAAAGCTAAGACACCAGGCAAGCAAACTTTTACAACTGATAAAAACCATAAGTGTTAATATCCACCTAATTAATTAAAATCCCAAATATCCCTTATTCTGGGAATAAATATTAATGGGCAATTCCCAAATTAGTTTACAAAGTTAACAAAAACAGTGATTAGCAGGCCAATTCCCTGTGCAGACCACCTCATTCCACAACCATTGTGCATAGAGCCTTTCACAGGTGACTAAAGCTTTATGGAATGTAGGCAAAGATATTCATGTCAGAAAGTGATCTTTATCAAACACTCACAAGTGAGCTTCTTCTAAACACTGTGGAATTCTCATAGCACTGCAATGGGTACAGGAGAGCTCATGTTGGGATTAAGTACCTCAGGCCACAATTACCTGACCCTTATCAGAAGGCCTGGGCTACTGCTAACCATGACCTCAGTTCTTAAAACAGTGGCTGACTCAGGCCCACCATGATGATGACAAAGCATCCATTCACTACACACCGAACACTCAACATTCAAGTGAAGCGCAACATGACCTCGATCCGAGAAGACATCAGAGATGAAAGACGCTGCAGCATGATGACCCATGCTGTATCGGGATGCACCCAGCTACCTCCTGATATTCTACTGCCTCCCTTGAGGAATGTGGAATTACTGATCATCACAAGTAATTAATATAGCAATCTGCCTCCAGCAAATAGAAAAGGCAGATTAAGGAAGTTCGTAAGGGAAGTTGTGTGGGTTTGCTTTCTTCAACGTTAAATGGTTAATTGCTAAAAAGCAGTATCATCTGGGTTCAAACTTAAACAGGGGAGATTTAGGTTGGATGTAACAAAGGAATTCTTTACTGTGAGAGTGGTAAAGCACTGGGAACAGGCTGCCCAAGGATGATGTGAATACTCCATCCCTGGCAGAGTTCAAGGCGAGGTTGGGTGGGGCTTGGAGCAACCTGGTCTAGTGGAAGGTGTCCCTGGCTGTGGCAGAAGGTAGGAACTAGATGAGCTTTAAGATACTTTCCAACGCTAACCATTCTATGATTCTATATGTAAGCACATAACACAGTTTACACATTAAGATAGCAGTCAGCTCGAACACTTCATAAGAGCCAAATGCATGTACATTATGGCATTCTTAAATTTAGAATCCTCTTTTGAGACTTTGCATGCACCAAAGCTGTCTCTTACCTCCACAAAACAAAGTAATAGTGGGTTATTACCATGCAGAGCACTGCTATGAATGGGGTAGCCACAGCTTCTCTGGGCAACCTGTGCCAGTGACCTACTGTGTGCCTTACTGACCTCACAGGTGAGAACTTTTTCCTAACATCTAATGTTTAATACTGCTGCCTATCATCTTCTGAGCTTCTTTGTATAAACCCATGGTAACATAAAAGAATTCCTGTTGTCTCTGGTGTTCCTTCTGTGGTAAGGATTACACTTAATACTATTTTACCGTGATTAATATACTTTTCTCTATTTGCCTGTTGTTATGTTTTCAAGGGGTTTAGCATTTTTGAGAAGCCAGATAAAAAACTAATATGGTTAAAAGGAAGAATACATAGAAGAAAATTATTTAAAACTTGACATTTGACCTCCTCCTGACACCCTATCCAAAAGTAAATATCGCAGCCAGTTTTGCATGTGAGTAACTGCTTGTTATTTGGTAAAACTATTAAGTACCAAGATGGGGGTGGAGTGTGTGGCAATAATTCCTTTAAGGAAGGCTACAAACATATTTCAAAATACATATGATACTTTCCAACACATTTAGAAGCAAGTTCTACATTGTAAAATCCAAATTCAAAAGCAGAGTTACAAAATTAGTAGCTTATCTGAGTGAAGTAACATCTGTTTTAAATTACACAAACCCCAAGAAGCCAGTGACTTACAATGAATGCTTCACTCACTCCTTCAAAACAAAAGTTCCATTTAAGCATAGGGATGTGCTAAATAATACACAGATAAGTCATGGACTCTCTGACAGCCCACAGATACTGAAGACAGAGTTTCACTGTAAATGGAATTCACTGGGGTGGAATTGGCAGCAATGTATAAAAAAGAAATACAACCAGACATTAGATAAATGGAGACACAGAGGTGGAGAGTTTGGTTTATACCCCAAGTATATGATGCTGTAAAATGATCACAAGACCATTTTACAAGAAAGGACCAAATTTTAAACAGGTAAGTTGCATGCTTTGTCTATTAAAATAAGACGGGAACCTCAACAAACAGCTTAAACTAACAGGGATCTCGTCCTGCAAATTTCTAAGGGAAATTCAGTTCAACAGCATCTACCAATGCCCAGAAAATCAAGAGAAATCCATTAGATCCTACTTTTGCACATATGTACAGTGAAGCTCAATGGATAACATCGCAGATTAGCCAATTCCGGTGGGAACATTGCATTGATTCAGTAAAGGCAGAATTACATCCTATTACAGACCACTACTCATATCGTGATCAGTCATATGCATCTACTGAGGAAAAAAGTATTTGAAGCATATTAGGTATCAGGTGATGAGTTTTAGATATCCAGAATAAATTCACAGGTCATTGCTTCCTACGAAGTACATAGGAAAACGCATCTTCTAATTCGGGCTCATCTCACATTTATATTTTACTATAGTGAGAAAAAATAAACATGCTGACAGATACATCTTTGAAAGGTTAATATAAACAAATCCAACTAATACGTAATACAGGTACTTTTCCATCTTCACAGATGAACACAAAGCCATGCCAGCAAATACTAATCCAACATCTCTAACAATAAAAGTATCAGTATCAAACTAATCATCAAGCCAGTCTAGACAATGAAGTTCTAAGTTAAATTCCAAGCCATTAAACTTGCCCCCCTCAATCCCATTTGCAATTTTGGCACTTGTGCTTTATACTGAACCACCTGAGGGAATTTTCAGAAGTCTCTATTCAGGTTGAGCCAGCATATAATTTCTAGTGATTAGAAACCACAGTGGTTGCTAACACAGTGTCCTGGATTCAGAGTAACTAAATTAAGATAATACGCTCTGGAAACAAATTCTAAACATAGCAACCAAAGAAAATGGATGGCAGGCTAATTAGAAGCTCAAACTTAACAACAATCATAATTTCAAGGGATCTTGCACTAAATTTACCTTTCTATTTTGAGACACTTTATAGAATTTCTCTGTTATTAGTAAATCTTGAGAAACGTGCCAGTACATTTGAAAATAAAATGGGCTGGACAGAGCCTCAGGTAACATGGTCTAAGGTGAGGTGTCCCATGGCAGGGGGGTTGGAACTGGATGATCTTAAGGTCCCTTCCAACCCAAACCATTCTGTGATTCTCAAGTCAAAGTGCAAAGGTTGCAAAGCGTATGAACTGCCTGCTCGAATACCTTGTCTTTGAATTATAACTTCAATATGATTTCTTTTATTTCTTTTTTTCATCTGAAAGAGACACAACCATTTCCAAACAAAGGCACATCATGATGAAATGCAGTCTTTTAAAACTCAATCAAAACCACAGCCTATCAAACTGGAAGAGAATTCAGCAGAAGAACTATAGTTCACCAGGTTTACTGGATTTACTGGCAAAAAAAGAAAATGGTTTCAAAGGAATCACTTACGGAAAGTAGAATTTCATTGTTCACGGAAGGTGCAACACCAAGAAATTTTGAATAGGACTCTTGTGCTCCTCCACAGATGAAGTATAGCACAGACCACAACAATGCTCCCTCTACAGCAATACCCAGCAAATAACCTTTACAAACTCAAACTGCACTCTACTTCATACAATATTTGGCTTCTATCAGATCAGGTATTAGGAAAAAATTGTTTCCTGTGATGGTGGTGACACACTGGCACAGGGTGCCCAGAGAAGCTTTGGCTGCTCAATCCCTGGCAGTGTTCAAGGCCAGGTTGGACAGGGCTTGGAGCAACCTGCTCTAGTGGAAGGTGTCCCTGCCCATGG